>OY720457.1:39555635-39728135 GCA_963082715.1 Harpalus rubripes | reverse complement strand
GATGAAAGTATTATCTCTTGGGGAGTGTATAAAAAATTAAGTCATTTATGTAATATTGAAAAAACAAGAGAAATTTTAGTAGGACCTGGACAAAATAAATTAGATGTACTAGGAAAAGTAAAGTTACCTGTAGAATGGAATAGTAAGAAAATATCAATGACAGCATACGTTTTGAAAACAAAAGAAAATTTATTAGGAAGACCAGATATAATAAAATTGGGAATACTTAAATTTAACAACGATTATTTATCAGTAAATGAAGTTGAAAATGAAATATTAAAAAACAAAATATTAAGACAATATCCAGAATTATTCGAAGGTCTCGGTAAAATCAAAAATGAAGAATATAATATAAAGGTTAAGGAAGAAAGACCAGCAAGTATAACAACTCCTAGAAGAATACCCTTTGCATTAATGGAGCCAGCAAAGAAAGAAATTGAAGGCATGAAAAAGGAAGGAGTTATAGAAGAAATAATAGAGGCAACTGAATATTGCGCACCAATGGTTTTAGCTGTGAAAGGCGAAGGAGATAAAAAGAAAATAAGAATTTGTACAGATTTTACAGAATTAAACAAACAAGTAATTCGAGAAAGATTTCAGTTACCAAGTGTAGAAGAAACTTTAACAGATATGAGAGGAGCGAAGATATTCTCTAAATTAGATTTGAAACATGGATATTGGCAGCTACCTATAAGTTTGGAATCTAGAAAATATACTTGTTTTATTACGCCATTTGGAAGATTCGTTTATAAAAGATTACCTCAAGGATTATCATCATCGCCAGAAGTATACCAGCGAACCATGCAAAAAATATTGAAAAACATAGAAGGAGTTAAGGTACATATCGATGACATAGTCATTTATGGAAAGAATGAGGAAGAACATGAAGCAAGATTGATGAAAGTTTTAAATGTTTTAAAAGAAAATGGGGTAACTCTAAATAAACAGAAATGCGAATTTGGGTTTAGAAAATTAAAATTTTTAGGCCACATTATTGAAGAGAATGGTAATATAGTAGCTGATCCAGAAAGAATAAAAGCATTAATGGAATATCCTGAACCAAAAAATATTAAAGACGTACAAAGATTTTTGGGCATGTTTAATTATTTAACTAAATTCATTCCACACTCGTCAACATTATCACATGGTTTAAGAGAACTTTTAAAAAAGAATCAAGATTGGAATTGGAATGAACAACATCAGAAATGTTTTAATTCAATGAAGAAAACATTGACGAGTATCCCAGTATTAATTTCATATGATGTGAAAAAACAATTAAGAATTTCAGCAGATGCATCGTCTTTCGGTATTGGTGGATACTTAGAACAACTTCAAGAGGATGGAATTTGGAGACCAGTTCTTTATTGTTCAAAATCCCTCAGTAATACAGAAAGAATGTATGCTCAAATCGAAAAAGAAACTTTAGCGATCGTATGGGTATGTGAAAGATTAAGGCAATATTTAATTGGTAAAAAATTTCAAATTCGAACAGATCATTTGCCACTAATCAAAATCCTTCAGAATAAACCAATTGAAGAACTCAGCGCAAGGTTACAAAGGTTTCGCATGCGTATGTTATGTTTTGATTATGAAATTATACATGTACCAGGAAAAGAATTTTATGTAGCAGACGCATTAAGCAGAGCGCCAATGAATATTGGAATTAATGATGAGGATGTCCTGTATCACCAAATTAATGTAAGTGAAATATACAAATCAATTTATCAAGACAAAGATGACACATTTCAAAACCTAAGACAATATATAAAATTTGGCTGGCCAGAAAAGCAAAAATGTTCGGAGATAGTTTATCCTTATTTTAAATATAAAGATTATATAAGTGAAATAGATGGAATAATTTGTTATAAAGACAAAATTATTATACCTCAGCATGACAGAAGAACTGTTTTGGAAAAAATACATACTGGTCATCAAGGCATTACAAAATCTAGAGTTAGAGCGAATGAATGTGTTTGGTGGCCTAATATAAATTTACATATCGAAGAAATGATAAAAAATTGTGAAACTTGTATAAAAAATTCGAAAATAGATGTTGAGCCATTGTTACCAAGTCCTATACCATCTCGACCATGGGAAATAGTTGCTACAGATATTTTTGAATTTGAAGGAGAGACATACTTATTAATTACTGATTACTATTCCAGCTATCCAGAAATATTTAAAATAAGTAGAAAAAGAAGTAGTGACATTATATTTAAAATGAAAGAAACATTTGCCCGACATGGAATACCGGAACAAATCAGATGTGACAATGGACCACAGTACAACTGCGCAGAATTTAAGAAATTTTGTAAAAGTTACGACATAACGTTGACAACTAGTAGTCCATTTCATTCACAATCAAATGGAAAAATCGAAAACAATGTAGCTGTAATGAAAAACTTATTAAAGAAGACTAGACAAAATTTTTATGCAGCCTTATTAATTTACAGAAATACACCTTTAAGAACAGGTGATTCCCCAGCCAAAAGGTTAATGGGAAGAAATTTAAGGGATATTTTACCTTCAACAAGAGCCCACTTGAAGCCAAAATTACCTAATCACGACGAAATACGCCAAAATATCCGAGAAGATCAAAATAAACAAAAAAGAAATTATGACAAAAGGCATGGAACCAAGTATTTACCTGAATTAATAAAAGGGGAAAGAGTTTGGATTGTTGATAAAAGAAAGGAGGGAACAATAATAAAGAAAACAGAAGAACCTCGGTCGTATCTAATAGAAACTGACAAACAAGTAATTAGAAGAAACAGAAGATTCCTGAAAAAATTACCCTGTCAAACTGAAGAGAATCCAGAGCTCTATGGCTTGAAATAGAAAGAGGGATGTAGGGAAATATATAGTTAACTTAGGATATCTGTTGTTATTATATTATTATTATGTTTTTATATTTGACATGTATAGAGTTGACATTTAATAAAGAATTCTAATTCTACAGTTTTTAATACCATTTTTCTCGAAATAATTGTTATACAACCCTATGCTATATTTATATCCTTGAAATCAGA
The DNA here is from genome assembly GCA_963082715.1 of Harpalus rubripes. NCBI lineage: Eukaryota > Metazoa > Arthropoda > Insecta > Coleoptera > Carabidae > Harpalus > Harpalus rubripes. Next base: position 39,725,106 of record OY720457.1, on the reverse strand, counting down.
AAATAATATTCTCTTTAAAGGGCTAAAAAATTATATAGGTGCCATTTAAAAAAAATATAATTGTTCTACCGTTTGAGAATCACTAGTTAAATATTCGGTTTGTTACTAATGATACATTATCCCCTTATTCTTGATCATTTTTGGTATAAAACATTTTTCTCTAAAGTTGTTAGTTCGCCCAAAAAAGCGCTGGTTGTTTTAAAGGAAACACCCTATATATATTCAGTAATATATTAAATGCTGCCGGAATGTTTTAATAAAATATTGTTAATTTCTGTAAACAAATTTCTCTTTTAATCTATAAAAATTATTACCCGACAAAATGAAAATATTTTGCTCTATTTTGTGGGTTGTAGTCGCCATAGTCTTCTATCATTTCAGGTCTGTCTATCATACACCCCAATCAGATTTGTATACTATTACCTCGTGCTGGGCACGTATTCTGCAGGAGTGCAGAGTGCAGGCGTTGTAAACTCGAGTCCCCCGGATCATGAGTTGCTGCCCCGACCATCTGGGCTTTCATCCGCGTCTAGCATCACATTAGTCGCGTTCTTTTGACATCATATCTTAGTTCGTCTAAGCTCACCTCAGTTGCCTCACTAATTTTGACCGTTCTTTTTGTCGTAACTTAAGTAAGATAAAGTGAGACCGAAGTGAGAAGAATTTCTCTGCCCTTCCCGATTCTTAGTCATCGCAAGACGTTGTGCTTGTTGAGTTTTTAGATGAACGATGGGGATGAATGTTCTGGTGTCACTGGCTGTCACATACAATTATTTGTTTATTCCTTTAACAATATTATTAAGTTATTGGTTATTTGAAGATAATGACCAATAATATTAAAGATATTGGGCTGGAGTTTAAATAATGATTATTTAAAATTGTTTTAATTTTATTTTTAGCAGCAATTATTAAATGATGATATGAGTAGGTAATATGGTGAATTTGTTATTTTCGTCAAGTTCAGCGGACAGTATTTCGGATTCACTAACAGACAGTTCTACGAAATTTGTTGTCGTTCACTTACTTCACAAAAATCTCAACTCAGCTCATGTCAAACTCATCTCACTTTGAGCTGAGGTGAGGTGACACGATTATTATGTCTTTCTATTTCTATAGTACCATATCCTAGACCTAGACAATGACGCAGGTCAAAGGTATCCAGCATTTTAGCATTCTTAAGGTGGTATGAAATATAGAACGGAATAATTACATTCTTAATATAGTGAAATAAGATTCAAATGTGTTTATATTGCATATATCTTTATATTCATATGCTATGTAACTTGATTTACGTAAAGGTCAGTACTGCCATTATACGTTCCTACATACCTATTAGGAAAGGTATTTTCAACTCTGGTTAAACTGTCTATTAACAAACTTCTATTAGTGTGTCAATTTTTCGATGCTTCAATTTTAGTTTTAACAACTGACAATTAACAATACCTATAAGTCAACAGGTAGCTTAACCAGCGATTAGTATATCGAGCCTTAGTAACAAAACTATTTATTTTCAATTTATACCATCTTATCGTAATAATAATTTAAAATAGCATATTATTATTACTCAGTGAGGGGTTATAATTCGGACGTCTCGTGTTCGATTCCGATTAAAATCAAACTTGAAACTTCAATTATTTCCAAATAGTTAAATTAATATTCTGACACCTTAACACAATCTAACCTAACGTACAATTTTGTAATTCTACACCTCTATGTAGGTACATATTATTTTTTTTATTATCGCCTAGGTCTACTTGTTCGCGCCCAGATGACCATAGTTCCGTTCATTCGTCAGTGGGACGTCTCCTATATATATAGTGGAAAGGGCCCGTGCTTTGAGAGCCCGTGAGATAACGCCTGGTAAACGCTTTCAACAGTATAGATATATCGTATTACCGAAATGTGCAAATAAAACCAGATTGACACACTTTTACAGCAATTTTGGAATAATTTTGTGATCATTACTTGATAAGAATGTCTTTTCATAAAATATTCCGATAAATAAATGAATACAAGTTATATAGTTCTAAATTACATTGGTTTATATATCAGTACATACGTCAATATAACCTCATATCCTTTATTGATTAGTATTTCTTTCTCTGGAGAATACCCCAATAACGATTTTATAGAATTGAGTAACATGAAACTAAAGCAAAATTGGAACGTAATGATTCCGCAAAATCTCTACAAATTTGTTCAATTAAGAACAGAGCAATTTGAGTTCTAAGAAATTGTCTTCCAGAATCATCTTTCACAATTTATTCGTTACAAACTTATCTAGACAATTGAGTGAGTTTTCAGAATTATGCAGCGAAAAACAAAGAACATTTCACTAAATTAGTGATACAGACGGTGACCATGAAATTAATTTGAAATTTCATTGTGGATAACTCCACTAAATTAATAATATATTACATGGCATCAATTTACTTCGTGACTTTGACAAAGAGTTAAACAATAATACACATTATTTCTTGTTAAAAATATAATCAATTAAGCTAATTTTGAATCGTTTTCTTGATTTTTATTGTAGTTTATTTTTGTTTATAACAGTGTGTCCCATTTAGAGCTGCCACTATAGGGGACCATCTCAGATGTGCTTTTGTTTTTCAAAAAATTCTCATAGGGCACTAGATAATGAAAAACTGAATTTGTTCGATTTTTTCATTTCGAAATTACTTCTAAACTATCTGTAATCGAGAAAAATATTACAAATAAAAAAGTTAGATATTTTCATTGTCTATCCAATGGCCTACGAAAATAATTTTTTTATGGGTAAATTTCCGAGATATAACACAAAATTATATTTTTTTTATACGGAACCCATATTTCATTTTTACTTTTAAAATATACTTATTTTTTCTCTTTCGACTAGGTATAAAGTTAAATGTATTTTAAATTTGTTTTACCCTTCAAATCTTAGATTTTTCTATATATTTCATGAAAATGTATTTTATTTTACTTAAGTAACTTATTCTATACCTACCTTGCTTCATAAATTACTTTTAATTCAATATTTTTAAGTTAACATAAGTAGGGTTACCAGGTATAATCTAAAAAATAAGTATTTTCGTAAAGTAAAAATCAAATATATATTCCATCTAAAAAATGTAAGTTTGTGTTATATCTTGGTAATTTACCAATTAACAATTTATTTTCTCACGCCACTCGATAGACAATGAAAATATCTAACTTTTTTATTTGAAACATTTTTCTCAATTACTGATAGTTTAGAGGTAATTTCAAAATGAAAAAATCGATCAAATTAAGTTTTTCGTCATTATCTAGTGCCCTATGAGAATTTTTGGAAAAACAAAAGAACATCTGAAATGGCCCCCTATAGGTGCACAAAAAGTTCCAGTTAACCGAAATTGTATCTCTTATAGTTCTCGAGATCCCAATGGTGGCAGCTCTAAATGGGACACCACACTGTATAAATACAAATAAATATTATAGGGAGTAAATTATTCTGTATAATAACACAAATTCCAGAAATAATATTAACTTTTTCTTTCGGTTGAACTAGTATTATCGAAAAATAATCTCTTCTATTACAACTATAATTTGAACCTAACACAATTTCACGCTTGGTTAAAAGTGTTACTTACGTAGACTTTATACTCTACAATCATTTACAACGAAAATTCGTAGTGTGGGCACTTCAAATAGGTACTTCAACAGCTAACTGCAAGGTCTCACTTTAATTTAATGCCTATTTTATTACAGGCAAATTGTAAAATAATTAAAGATAATATATGGCGTATATTATGTGCTACGCAAATGTCTATAAGGATGCCAATTTCATGTTGTTGCAGACTGTCAAACCTTCGTTGATAATCTGACTCGTCGTTTTAAAAAATGTTTTAAGCGTCTAGGCATTATATAAAACGACGGACAGCTTACATGCCTTAGTTTGTATATTTCTCTAAATATAACAACAATAATGTTGACAGAAATTGTAAGCAAAAATATCCAAATATTCATATTACAATTTGGCCGTAAGCCGTCTGTCGTTTTATAAAATGCCTAGCCAGATTATAAAACATCTCTAAGTTAATGAAGGTTTGATAATATGGCCGCGCTTTATAAAAGTCGGATTTTACAATCTGGTTACGACGTAAAGAGTTAAAATTGAAGAGGCTTCAAACTGCTAGAACCTTTAAATGTGCAAATGATGGATTACTTGCCAATAATATCAGTTCCTTCCAACAACATCCACACACAGACTTTGTCCTAAATATAGTAATAGTAAAATTTGAATTCTAAGGAACAGAAAATGTACCTACTTAATCATCAAAATTTTAGCTATCTCCCTTACCTTCGGCTTACATATACCTAGAATGTAACGTAACTATTAAACAATATTGCACTCGTATTTACTAATATTTTAGATTTTAGTCCGTATCGATGATGTAACCGGAGAAAACCTTCCACAATATATTTACACTTGTTTTCTGTACATTCTGTTGTCGATTTCGTTGAGCTTTTTCCGAATTTTTGTACCATGTTTGTAAAACTGAATGTTTAAACTAATACCTATTCGTATTTGTGTATGTGTACATAGTCTACATGATTTAATGTTTAATGTTTTAAATCATTCTTGAATGTTTGTGGACCCTGCATAAGATCTAAGCTCAGTACAGCGATCGACCGGTAAACTGTGGTATAAGTGTATACCACCACCGCCACATCGCTCTTGTAATGCAGCAATTTATATTTATAATTTATTTCAATTTAATTTATTTCAATTTATATATTTACCTCCCGCTACCCTTGGTAAGGGAGGTATAGAGATTGTGCTAAAAATCACATATCGAGATTTTGGTAAATGAGCAGGTTATAAGGTCCCTAGAATCCAATTTTAACATTTTCACGATGATGTCTGTGTGTATGTGTGGATCCTCCACTCTAACTCAAATACCTACTATCATTCAGAAAAATTTGAACCTTGTAATTCGACCTTTTTCTATTATGGAAAGAGCCCATTAGATTTTGATATAAATCGGATAACCGGAAATAGCACTTTACTTGAAGCTCTAAATAGTTTTTCTTCGAAAAATACCTTTAAATGTTATTTTTTTGAGATTAATGTTATTATAAAAATTGTAGATTGTTAAATTTTCTACAGATTTGCATAAATACTTTTTGTACATATTTTATGGATAAATTTATAAAATTATCTATTATATAAATCCCGAAGTCTACGCATTGGACAAACAAAACTCCTTGATTATTCAAATGAATGTAATTGACAGATAAATGTCACTGTCAAAGAACTAATCATTTCAAATTAATAATAGTAAAGTTTTAAAAAGAAAGAAAGTAAATAGATCAACAGGAAAGGAAATCAATAGTTTCCAGCATAAGTAAATATGTAGGTATGTATTTAGATTAATAAAAATCAAAGATTCGCAAAAAAATTTAAGCTAATCTATTTTTTGGATTAGTGAATTCTATTCTATCCCGGTATTTAAAATGTAATCTTCATTTTATTATACTTCGATTAGATTATACTATATTTTAAGAAATAAACTGCAAGAATTAGAGTAAAATTCGCTAATCCAAAAATAAGGATCAGCTTAATTTTTTTTGTGGCTGTAAATGGCGGGTGGTATTGTGTTGGCCACATCAGATTTTTTAAATGAACAATTCATGCAATCCTACATAAATTAATTATACGCATGTGCACAATACCTAAAGCAATCGGATGTCTGCGATTATTTTTTTATTGGGGTTAATAGATTAAAATATATAACCATATGTGAAATATAGTTTCATTTGTTGATCGATTAAGATTTCTGATGCTCATACGCCCAAACAAATCATAAAATAAACAAACTTTAAAACTGCTATTAAGAGCATGCACAGCATGCACATTTAATTTAAAAATATAAAAGCTACACCATATTATAAATTAAATTAACGGCCGGTTTCATAATAATTCGTAAAGGCAAACTTTATTTTAGTGACTTTATATACACTTTCAAATATGTACGTTTCATAATAAAAAATTCCTTTACTTTATGTAAAGTAGTTCTAAAGTATTAAAAATGATTTTAGAAAAAACTGTTTATAGTTTAAAATTGTGAGCTGTTGTAAGACTGACTGTCAGAATAATGCATTTTAATTATGTCTACAAGAAATAGAGGTGGAAATTTCATATTTGATGAATAATACACCTTGATTTAATATATACATACATACATATATATATATATATATATATATATATATATATATATATATATATATATATATATATATATATATATATATAAACAAATGTGCTGGAAACTACAAAATTCAATGAAAGAAAAAGGTAAGTAAGTTTATAGGTAGGTTACTGAATATTTGAATATTTATTTGCAAAATTTTGTACGTTTGTCAAAAAATTGAACAGGCTGTCATGGCTAAGTTGAAAGTACAATAACTTAAAAAATAAAATATTGGAATAAATTATTAAATACATAATGTGATGTGAAATCACCTCTAAAAATGATAAATATATCTCTTAATTTATTTATATGTTGTTAATTTTATTATTTCTTCTATCTATTAAAATACATATAAAATTGTATTTTCCTTAACCTAAATCTACGATAAACTTTTATTTAGTTCCACATATATAAATTATTAATTTGTGGCTAATATACTTTTCGTTGTTTAATATTAACATCGTCGGAACTTGAAGAAGTTGAAGAAAATATTTTTATCAAAAATGTGGAATCGAAACTGATAAGTTAAATATCCACTTTAAACCCGTAAAGGAACTCTCGCATGACTTTATTTTAAAGAACTTTAAACTAACAACTTTAACTTTTTTTTCACTTTTAGATCAAACTTTAAAATTAAAGTAACTTTATATTTATTATAAAACCGGCCGTAAATGAGAAATGACAATTAAATGGTGAATGGTTTTATATGAAATCATATCTATAAAATTTTAATTAAATTAAATTTAAATGAAAACTGCTGAATGAATCCGGCATAAGAATAAATGCTGTATGATTGAAAATTCGAGTATTTCTTAACATCTAATCTAGACCACAGTCGAAAAATTTACCCACATTTTTGTTATACTTGTTATTGCACAACTTCAATATTTTCGATAAACTTTTTCAATCTCATGGACAACTTCAATCACAGTAGCTATCCTGCAGTATCTTCTACTTCCGTGTAACTGAAGATGAAAAATGTACGTGCCATTTACTACAAGTCCACACATTCCCACATCGCTCATCCACGTACACGCCAGCTACACTCCTGAAATCCAGTTCTCTTGCAACTGTAGCATTACAGTTTGTGACAGCAGAACAGTGCAGGAATTTCAGCTCGAAAGCTTCGCTTGCAGGATAGCAGCCGAGCAGACTTCAGCAGCAGTAGTCCGAGATACAAGATATAAATGCTGGTTCATTATGAACTACAAATAGAAATATTGGGTTAGGACTTTATTGGATTTCAGGAGATAAGGATGTGGGACAGTGCTTGCTTGATTGTTAATAGAATTTACGAAAAATAGAAGAGATAATTTTGTTGTTGAAAACATTTAATTTTTGTAGGAATTTAATTTTCTGTTTGTTTTCAACAAAATTATATTCTGTTGTACATGTACGATTTCTTCTTTGTATGTAAAATTCCGTGAAGCATCAATCTAACAATCTAATGTCGTTTTGACTTATGCCTAATTCATTCAAAACAGTATTGTTTTTTGAGTTTTGATCAATTTTGCACCATATTTATTGTGATAAAAAATAAGTCCATACATGGAAGAAAAAAACCACATATCTAGAAAATATTTATCTTAAAATATATTTCCGTACCTCCGTCCATTTTGACTAGTATTACAGAACTCAAAGTCGTCCAGAAATGCGCTGCTGCTGACCTCGGCCGGCAAAAGAAGTTGGCATTACTGTTCTGGTGATATGTCAATTTAAGATTATTTTCAACACAAAAATTAGCAAAATGTTTACAAATTTTAGGGCTAAATCTTTAATTGTTGCAACTTAAATAACTAAATTTTGTCATAACAATAATAATATGCTGTCATTACTGACATCTCGTATAAATTAATTATAAGTTCCAACTTTAGAACTAGTTTGTTTTGTAACATTGTAACTACGTAACTACAACTAACTTCACGTGATACAATTAAGTTTCCGCTATCTGTCATTAAAAATATTCTTTAAATTTTATATATATATATATATATATATATATATATATATATATATATATATATATATATATATATATATATATATATATAACTAATGTTTGTATGTTATATTTTCAATAGATATAAAATAATTACGCATTTTAAGTAAGTAATTATAATTAAATTTGCAATGCAAAATCGATGAAAATATATGTTCATTTTTTAGGTTATGTAACATAGAATAAAGTTAAAGAAATATACGAAGAATTTATGGAGAAGTCGGTACAAAAAATCTTGTGTATCACACGCCCAGAAACTGTTTTGCGAGATCTCGTATTTGCAGGCCTCGCTTCGCAAATGTTCAGTTTCTGGCCTAGTGATACAAATAACTATATACAAAACAATAAAAAGCAAAATAGTACGGTTCTTTTATATTTCCTTGATTAATTATAAGTAAATACAATATGGGTCTCCACCATAACAGAAAATTGAGAAAAAAGTTAGTTATATTGAAAGTAGATAAGAAAAAATAATGGTTGAGACGAAAAAAGTTTTTTAAAAATTATTAGTTTATGAAATATTTGAGATTTTAAGCATCTATACATTTACGTCACAACTATTGCTTTTTCGCGCAGCCTACTATAGAAACTGGTCTGAGAAAGATATTTATAGGAGGTTTCGTTAAAAATCAAATGCAGTTAAACTAAAAACAATTATGACTTTTTAATATTACGAGTTGCTTCAAAATTAAACGAACATTCATTTAAAATAATTAAAAAATCTGATATGGCCACCACATTATCTTCCGTCAGTTCTATGTATTTTGTATAAATGTCATACAGAAAGTTCCTTGCAAAAGATTTTATTGCTTGTACATTACCTTAAGGCAGTTGTATGTATTTTATACAAATTCCATACAGCAGGTTTCTAGCAAATTTTTTAAACTCTATATCCATTTAGTATGAAGTATAAAATGCATTCAAATCGTATAGAGCATAAAATATTCTTCAATATTTATAATAACATTAAATGTGAAAAAATGATATTTAATATCGTTTTTTCAAGAAAAACTGTTAAAATCTTCAAATAAGGGTACTTCCGGTTGACCAATTATAACTAAAATCTAATCAGCTCTTCATATGGATGTAACGAAGAGGAATACGAAAGAATTATAATTTTTGGATTGTAGTATTAGACTTATCGCATTAGAAAACACACACACACACACACACACACACACACACACACACACACACACACACTCACACATACGCACACACACGCGCGCGCACACACATACACGCGCGCGCGCGCACCCACGCACACATACACACGCACGCACACATACACACGCACGCACACATACAGATACACACATGCACACACACACACACACAAACACACACACAGACATCATCGTAAAAATAGTGAAATCGTGCTTATTTATCAAAAACTCACCACCGAATTTTTTGACCAAAGACAATACCTTCCTTATCAAGGTGACGGAAGGTAAAAATTGAGCGGAGGATTAAATATTTTTACCAAAATATATTGGTACGTGCAGGTATATGAAGCTCAGTGATGTACCATAAGTGTATATAGTTATTTGTTTGCACGATCAGGTTTTTTTTACCGATAGGGTTTTCAAGACTGTGGGTTTTATTTACAAATTACTAATTGTTATGGTAAGTGATTGTGATTACTTACCGATCAGGAGACGAGGCGGTAAGTAAATATAAACAATAATCAAAGTTTACTTTATAGTTACTTAAATATGTATTAAGGGCAGTAAATGGTTCTTTCGTCTCGATCTCCAATACAACCGATACCGGTAGAAAAGCACTTACTGCCGGCAATGCTTATTTAGTAGTTTGTACAGCAAGAGTGGATATGATGTCCATATCGCATGAGGATGAAGTTTGAACACGACGCCGTAGGCGGAGTGCTCAATCATCCGAAGGCGATAAGGACATTCCACTCGAGTTGTACTGCATACTTTTTCTACGACTAACGAAAAGAAGGAAAATATGAACTATAGAAATTTGAAATTTTATTGAACATTATTAATTAATTTCATTTTATGTACTTGTTTTTCTAGGCTTTCTTAATGACATTTGTTATTAAAATAATATTTTATTTTATTGGTACACAATACTTTTACTTACTACTTACGATTTTTTATTGTCAAATCTATAGGATAACCTTGACTTGGCAATGCGATATTTCATACCGTTATGATTTCAATTTTTTATACGTTCTTTTTCAATACTTACAATTAATTCATAATATAATTCAGTTAATTGTTATTAAATTACTCAAATCTTTTTTTATACCAAAAATATTTCCATATAAATGACAACATTGAAATGTCAAATATGACATTTGTATCGTTCGTCTTGTAATAAATGAATAGACTGTTGCCTGGGTTACAAGACTTCGAGATTTGTGATTCGTGGATTTCATATCCATCCTAGAATGGATATGAAATTATATCCGTTCAATTAACTAGTATTACCTACATATCCATTCTGCAGATTGTGAAGAAATGATAACTTTTTCAAGTGGGAGTAGAAAAACATTTTTTTGCACGATCGACGAACAAAACTGAAGTAAATAAAAATTGAAAATTATTTGCAAGCAATAAACAAATACAACTAGTATCTATCTATTTCTATGTAAGTGAACTCAAAATATATCGCATATTGATTCTCAAAAACAAAAAAGACATTTCGATTTTGTATAAATTTTACATATATGCGAGAATGACATTGGGCGGTTAGACTGGTGCGCCGCGTAGTGGATTCTTATATAAAGTGTACAAATCACGGACACATTTTTTCCATACGAACTAAGGGAAGTTGAATAACCTTACAATATTTATGACTGTAAAAGTCAAATGAATATCTTTTCAAGTAAATAGTTACCTATTAATTTAAATACATAATTATTCACTTATAAATTACAATTAAAAATAAATTAATCTAACTTGACAGATAAATTGTTACACATTTGTTATTTTTCTTTTCGCTATTTTTGAGGTAATTTTTGACATTTTCATACATAATTTCTCCGATATAAAGCATGTAAAATTGTTTATTGATTCAGATGCAGAATTTTATGTTCTACAGCTTTTATTTCAAGATTTTTTTACCTGCAATGAGTAGAGGAGCAGGAAATTTTACATGTTAAGAAGCCTTCGTAAATGTGTTCGGCTGCATTGGTCACCACTCTGTATCTAGTTATTAATTTTTCAAAACTATGAAACTTTAATGCATTATCAGTTTCCATGACATTTGTAGCTTCTTTGTTTGAAGAAACATTTTGGCGTTTATCGATCATTTATTTTTTATTCTTTCGGACAATTTGAATTTATATGGTAAATTTCTCAACTGTAGAGTAGATTAGGTGGTAACTGCCACATCGAACTTATACGAGGGTTGCCTTTTATATTTCGGGATTGGACAACCCTAGTGTTGCAATCTGGCAACTGACAGCTCTATCGTAAAGTTTGACATTTTTGAGGTTATACGTACTCAGAACGTTTTGACATACGAGCGCTATTTGTGTTGTTTACAGTAACTTAAAAGATTCATCTCGGCCAAAAAATGGAATTAAATCGTGAACATTTTCGTGCGATTATTTTTTACAACTTTCCACGTGGATTAAGTCAACAACAGTGCATCGATGAACTTAATTTAATTTTTGGCGATGAAGCTCCATCAAGGACCAGTGTTTATCGATGGTATGGTGAATTCAACCGAGGTCGTAGTTCACTCCAAGACGAATTTCGTGAAGGTCGTCCAAAATCAGTTGTTGTTCCGGAAACCATTGATGCTGTGCGCGAACTGATATTGCAATATCGTCATGTGACCTATCGTGAGATTGAGGCAACCTTAGGCATTAGTGGGACCAGCATACATTCAATATTGCATGAACATTTGACTGTCAAAAAAATTTGTTCGCGTTGGATCCCACACAATTTGTCAATCGCTCAAAAAAGGCTTGTGTCGATTGGTCGAAAGAAATGCTCAAAAAATACGATCGCGGTGCTTCGAAACACGTCTATGACATCTTGACAGGTGATGAATCGTGGATTTACGCGTATGAGCTCGAAAGTAAACAGCAGTCGACTTTATGGGTGTTTCAAGAAGAGCCAAATCCCACAAAAGTTGTTCGCGCACGAAGCACTTCCAAGCAAATGGTCGCCTGTTTTTTCGGAAAAACTGGACATGTCGCAACCGTACCACTAGAACAGCGCAGAACAGTCAATTCTGAGTGGTACACAACCATTTGTTTGCCAGTTGTCTTCCAAGAAATCAGGAAAACCAACCGCCGAAGACGGATTACTCTTCACCACGACAATGCGAGCTCTCACACATCGGCCCAAACAACTGCATTTTTGAGCACTCAAAACATCGACTTGATGAGTCATCCGCCGTATAGTCCTGACTTGGCACCGAATGACTTCTTTTTATTCCCGTACGTAAAAAATAAAATGAGAGGTCAACGTTTTTCGACACCTGAAGAAGCGGTTGATGCGTTCAGAATGCATGTTTTGGAGATACCTCAATCAGAGTGGCAAAAGTGCTTCGACAATTGGTTCAAACGCATGCAAAAGTGTATAGATCTTAATGGGGAATATTTTGAAAAACAATAAAGCTATTTTCGATGATTAATATTTGTTTTTGTTCTCTAATCCCGAAATATAAAAGGGTACCCTCGTATTTACAGTTATTTTCCTATCCGTTTCAACATTATATCTTTCCATACCAAATATGTTTTTTTTTATTACTTAAACATTAATCATATTCATTTTTAAATATATGAAATGTTTAAAAATTTCTTTAGATATTAGTGGATCAAAACATTTTTATTAGGAAACGTACTACTTGCCACATTTATCTATGTTATGATATATTCTTCAAAAATGACATAATGTATTTAGATAACGTACACAGAAAAGTACGAAGAATGTATACCAAAGTTCAAATTGTGCTTGTATTCATATGCTTGAGAGCAAAGGCCAGAAAAAATTATAGCATGGAATGTATACACGAATAATAAAGTTTAAATAAACCAACAATTTTACATTCAGCAAGCACACACATTCGTATTCAGCTTGCAATTCATAAACGCGATTAAAAATAGATAAAATGTGTGGCTGTATGGTTGTTTATGGTGTATGCGGACAATGTATTTATGTATATTATTTTTTGCTAAAATACCGTGTTATGTAATATGAGGTATAAAGTTCAGTAAAATAAAATTATTCTAGTTTCCTGTTTTTTATAGAGCGCAGCTACACGCATGACTAACTCTAAAATGATAACTGTGAATGTAAAATAATCACGCAGATTTTCAATTATTCCTTTTGTTATTTTATCGGTCTGTGTTTGCCAACAAAGAGGATATTTGAACTGGAATGTGATCTCATTAATTCATAAACATCATTTGAATCTGAAATTATAATTCACTAACTAATAACAAATTGATTTTCAATATTAATATTCTAATTGATGACAAATTAAATGCCTAATGGTATATACTCGTACAGTGTAATGATTTCTGTTATTAATGTGTGGTTTAAAAACGCACTCAAATATTTAAATTTTTCCTTTGAACTTCAAATGTATTTCGTACATGTAGTATACGCGTAAATTGTGTCAGAAAACTCTGGTGTAAATATTTTATTTATCTGCATTTGTATTCCTCCTTTGAACCAGTTAAAATTTAATTTTCAGAAATATGTATGTACTAATATTTTACGTGATATTTTTCGTAAAAATATATCTGAAATGTATAACTGTGTGCTCAAAACATTAAAGTTATTAATTTAAATACGTATTTCATATTGAAACAAAATAAAATCTCCAATGACTTCTTTTTATATCTTGAGCTTCTAAAAAATAAATGTATTTGAACAATTGGGGCTATTCTGTAATCAAAATTTAAATTTAGCAAGTATTAAAATTTTTATAAATTTCTTTTATTACATTTTAAAAATTGTGTTTATTTTATTACTGGGATATTTTTATTTCAGCCACATTAAACTAGTCTGTAACAGTTTACAAGAAAAAGACCAATAAAATTCATAAACGGTGAAATAATTGCGTAGGCTCCCACAGTCTGAGTCATGAGAAATATTCGTTTTCCGGGAATGGACTGTGTCATACTTTGAGTCAGAGCTCAACGTTTCGCCCGCAGTCGTATGGGGCATCTTCATGAGGTTACCCGACGTATAAACCACGCTAGAGGCCAAATAAACCAAGTGACGAAAGATACGGTAGATGAGCAAAGCTAATGAGGACCAATGGGAATCGAGTTCGAGTTCGTAATGGTAGATTGGGCGTGTCGTGTTCCGAGAATCACCGGTTTCCACATGTGGCTCAAGAAATAGCCATCATCCCGATTGATGTTATTAGGATGTTTCCATATATCTAAAGTTTCCCTGTATTTCATAAACGGTGTTACAAAAACCACCATTATAGCACTATTACGGTGACATTTTTTCATAAATATTAAGAACAAACCTAAAAACGTTATTGTATGATTAGCAACAATTTAAAAAATTCTTTGTAAACGAATTACCAAAAAGATTACAATTAAAATAAGAACAAGATTATTTTTTCTGATTATCCAAAAATTCCGAAACAATATCATTTCATATACACATACATTTTGAATACATAATATAAGTTTCTTTAACTTTCGTGTCCTCGCAATTTCAAATGTTATTACTGAAAATATTCTCTCCTCTCAGGTCAAAATTTTAGCTAACAAGATGAATCAAAACAGCACAATTTTTGAAAGAGAAATATTTATCAACTGAAATTGAAACAAGAATTATGTGATTTAGTCAAACATAGTTATAATCATTTCATAATAAATACTAAATAAAAGCCGGATTCCCACAGTGAATGGCTTGGCGAGTCTTGTTTGTTTGCGAAGTCCCAAATCACAAGCCATGTTCGAGGCGACGTACCCACGGTGGGAGTAGACGTGTCATTCTTTGGCTTGTGTAATCAAATCATGAGAACATATCTCTGTTGTCCGAAGTTTGAATGAGCTTAACATAAGTTTTGAAAAAAAATTACGTTGAAATTTCTACTCGATTTTAATGTCTGATCTAGTGATCATGAAAACAACAAACAAATTATGTTTTGTTTTATTGATAAATGTCAAACTTATTCAATAATTAAGTTAAAAATGCCGTACAAACTTGATATTCGCAAAAGTATCTATCGATCGCTGAGTTATTGGACGGTTGCCAAAAATTGTTAACTTGTTCAGAGATCAAAATGTTAGCCAGGCACCGATTTATAAGACGATAACAGAATGCGAAGTGGGTATATCTAACAATAATTTTCCGAAAACTGGAAGATCTCATATTTCGACACAAATATAGTCTGGTACAATCCACTCAAGGAAGAATAATTGGTTTCTCTAGTCGAAAGCTGGGTCTCCGTTTTGGAGTGTCACACAAGAGCGTCCAGAGAATAGTCCAGAAATGGTGTAAATTATCGAAAAAGAAGGAAGTGTCCCAAATACACCCAGGCACACCAGCCTGTTGCAAAGCTTTGAGACGAAGGTATTTTGTGAGAAACCGTGTCATTGCAATGGATGATGAGAAATATTTTACGTTCTCACATTCTGAACTGAAAGGCAACTCCAAACGAATTTAAATTTAAAGCAAAAGCGAAATTTAATGACAAAGTTTTAATTTGGTGCGCAATTTCTTAGGTTGGAATTTCAACACCCTATGTTATACCCAAAGATGTTTACCGAATGTGCTTAATTTTATTAATATCTATCATCAGAACGACGAAATAATAATTTGGCGTGATTTCGCTTCGTGTCATTATTTCAGGAGGAATCGGGATTGGTTTGAGCAGAATAACATCAATTATGCACCAAGAGAAGATAACCCCCCAAATGTTCCTCCCTGTGTTCGGCCAATAGGATAATGTTGGTAATTATTTATTTATTTATTTATTGAAAGTAACCCATCCATCCCATAGTATCAAGATCCCAATTACGGGGTGGATGCAAAATATATACAAATACACTTACAATAATCAATGTTTCCACACACAAAAAAATGTAGATTAAACATAAAAAAAATAACAATGAAATAATACTATAAAAACATATTTATCAATGATTACTTGAAGCGTCTTGGAGTTAGATGAAAAATATCTATTTCAACAGGTAAACTATTAAAAATGTAACATAAATGCCTGATGGGCGACCTAGCTTCATAATTAGTACGAACAAATATACATCTAAATGTATTCTTGTTTCTAGATGGTAAACGTGGAACGGAGAGTGGAATACTACCTAAAGAAATGGAATCGTCTATAAAATTATTCACTAGTTTATATAAATAGATAGAAGATTGCATTATTCTCCTATTTTCTAACGAAATCAGATTGAAAGTCAGTAGCAAGTTATTGTATGATGTCTCATGGGTAGGGTAAACCCCGTAAATTTTAAAATAACAATACTTTACAAATTTGTATTGTATCTTTTCGATAATATTGCTATAAACCTCATATATAGGATTCCATATCTGTAAGCAGTATTCAAGTTTTGAGCGTACAAAGGAGAAGTACAAAGTTTTTAAGTTTTTTAACTTACAAAAAGAACGACAATTACGAATTATGAAATCTAGTGTTTTGTAAGCCGATTTTACAATGTAATTTATATGTGGAATGAAAGAGAGCTTAACATCAAAAATGATTCCTAGATCTTTAAACTCAGTGACTTGATCTAGCAGATGGTGATCCATTTTATAAGTGTAAGATGTAAAAGAGTTTTTCACAGAATATGTCATAATTTTGCATTTTTGAATGTAGTTTACAAGATTTGGACCACAGTAGAATGCTGTTTAAATCATCTTGCAGCCTGAAACTATCCTCGGGTGAATTTATTATTTTAGATATCTTCATATCGTCGGCATAAAGAAATAAATCAGAGTGTTATTGTGTCGAAAGGACAATGAAAACGGTTGGAGGCCTAAAACGAACAAGAATAGGGTTCTCCACTCTAATTTTTTTATTATTTGAAATGAAAGTTTGTTTAATTTTAAAGCAATTCGTAGTATTAAAAGTCATTATTGTTTTTAGTTTAACTGCTTTTGATTTTAACGAAACCTATAGCAATCTTTCTCGCACCAGTTTTTATAATAGGCTGCGCGAGAAAGACAGCAATAGTTGTGACGTAGATATATAAATGCTTAAAATCTCAAATATTTCAAAACTAAAAAAAATTTAAAACTTTTTTCGTCTCAGTCTTGATTTTGTCTTGTCTACTTTCAATATAACGAACATTTTACTTAATTTTCTGTTATAGCGGTGGATCCTACTACGGACACGAATTGTTAAAAAATTCGAGAAGTGGACCTGAACATCGTCTAAAGGAAAATGAGACAAGTCTTGGCCAAATTGTATTCCATTGAGGACTATGGTACGTTATCAGTTTTGTAGATTAGTTTTCGTGTTGTCAAAATATGTAATATTATTTAAGTATGAATAAAATTTCGTTATTTTGCTGATTAAGCCTGTTGATTCTTTTCTCAAAATTTATGTCTCATACATTTCAACAATTTTTTAGTTATAACAAATATCAAATGCTTTTTTTGAAACTGTAATAATTGTTAAATAATTTGGTTATGAAAACATTAAAAGATATTGGAACGTTTATGAGAGAGAAAAAAACATCATAAACATAAAGACAAAAGTATAATTTGAAGAAAATTGTAATGCTGAAGAACAGAAATAGTTTTTAAAGTAAAAAAAGTACGATTACCATAACTATTACCCGAGATATCAATGTTTTATAATTATCAATCGATAAATAAAAATCGCAAGTTTAGAAGAGTATAAATTTTGAACATTAGTCCGCTTTAAAAAGAAGAGGAGTAAATTTAAAATTTCAGTATTTCCTATTATGGTTTATACAAATAAATTTTCCATTTTGACGTTTAGTCATTTTGCAATAGTCTCTTCCTCATAAATTCGGGATAAATACTTGTAGCCGATGGCGAGCTATTAAAATTTTAGTAAAAGGCTCGCTCTTTGTTTGATGTAAAATTATAAACGAAAAATCAAATGTTCATTAAAAGTTTATTATATACAAAAAAATTGTTATACATTGTATACATATTTCAAAGGATAAAAATGAATATTTTTAAACAAAAAATATGTAAAGGTTATTCTCTAAATACAATAACATTAACTTATGTGGTAGGTTATGTTATTGTTGTTATATTTAGATAAATAACTATCCAGTGTAAAACATAGGTAAGGCAACAACGGTTTGGCAATTGACATTGATATGGAAAAAAATTGGAGATCCACTAGCCACTAGCGGATCCGCAACCACCAAGTATTTGATACATTTCCGCATGACTTCGTCGCTTAACCTAAGTAAAGAAAAGGCTTTTATAAAATTATATATTTTAGAAAAAATAAATAAGCAAACAAAAAGAAAGAGCCTCCTGTTTGTGGCTAACTTAAATTACGACAATTCTGACATGCAGTGTTTTAATAACTGCTTCACATAATCCATTAAAAGTAACAAATAATAGTAAAATCAATAAAACAATAGATTTTATCAACACATACAGTTAATAACAACACATCAATAATATCTATAATGAATCCATTGTATGCTTGGCTTTATCATACGTAATACTCGACTTTTCAGCAATATTTCATCCATTTTTACCCTATCTTATACTTTTGTTCGATCTAAAATAGAATATTGCTCCATCGTTTGGAATCCCTTTTATGAATGTCACCAAGATCGTTTAGAAAAAAATCAAAAGAAGTTTCTTAAATTGGCGTATTTCAAATTGTTTAAAGTGTCCCCTGATATTTCAATATTTATATAAACTTGCTTGAAATGTTCAAATTATGTAGTATAACGGAAAGACGTGAAATATACTCTGTCCATTATCTAGCTCTAGCTAAACTCATTCATGGCGAAATCGACGACCCTCTTTATCTCAACCTTCTTAATTTCTATACTCCTAGTATATCACCCCTCATTTCTATATCTTCTACCTACCTACTAAAACTAATGTCCTATCAGTGTCTCCCATTTATCGCATGTGTTTTTATCATAATCTTAAATATTCGGCTTTTGATGTTTTTCAATTAAAGCCTAGACACCTACTTAAATGTATGACTCAAAGTTATATTCTTGTCTGTTAATACTTTTTTCAAATTTTATCATATTATAATTTGCCCTTTTATTGGGAGTAATCCTGTTGGGCAGTTTGTACTAAATAAATAAATAAATAAATAATTACATTAAAAGTACATGTCTACTAAATTATATTATAATCGTCAGAAATATTTATTTATCGGGTTAGAATTTTTCGATATATGTACATATTTAAATATCTATTCATTTAACGTTTAGTCGATCATCTTTATCTTCCTTGCCAAAATTTTTGGAATGATATTTCACGAATTATTGTAGGTACTCGTACATCTTTTACCACAGCTCTATTTATGTACATATATTTTTTGCACTGAGTGCATAACTCGTGTTTCATTTATATAAACCGTCCGCACTAGCTGAATTTTACGTGTTTCATTTATAATTTCGATTGAACCCTTTCTACGGTCTTCAGTTCTTGCCAGTGCAGTCTGCAAACTTAATATATTTGAGTTGTAAAAAGTGTCTGTGTAGGTACAATTAATGTAAAAAAAATATTTTTTCTACAGTAAATATACAAAGTAGCCATTTGCGCTGTTTTGCCAGCGCAAAATGTCACTTTACCGCTCATGCGCGACAAAGTAGAAAAACCGCTCGCTGTCTAAATTTCTAACTATACAATGTTGAGAAATGTTACTTGTCTATATTCCTAATGGAAACGTTTAGTTAGGAACTAATGGCACTGTAGTTACACATTTACCACCTTCACAAGTCAATCTGATATATCACTGCTCTGTTGGAATTTTACATAATTAAACAAAATGCCGCACTGCTGTGAAAATAAAATAGGCATTCATTTACAAAAACGAAAGTATAAAATGCTTAGATTAGAATGAAGCAATGAAGAAGAATGGAAAATAACGATAAATTAAAATTAAATATAAAATAAATTGTGTGAAGAGTTGTGCTGCCACTTGCAAAAGTTTGGCGTGAATGCTTCCAATGCACATCCACTTTTTCACTGCACTAGTTTAATGTACTCGAAAAAAAAAACTTTTTGTTATGGTGGAGGACCCCATTGTGGCGAATGTAGAAAAAATCTTGTATGTGTTTCGAGCGGAAATGGACATTGTCAATTTCGAGAAAATGCGACCTATCAATCGACAATGTCCCATTTTGCGCTCTTACAAATAGCTATTGTGTGCACCACTGCCAAAAAGTGTTTTTTCGTCCTGGTCTGCTTACTGGCCTCGGCTTATCAGAGTCGGCCGAAAAAAAATCACTTTTTGGCCCTGGTACACAAATAACGTCGCAAATAACTATTTTTACCTTCCGTCACCTTTAGGTAAGGAAGGTATTGTCTTTGGTCAAAAATTCGATGATGAGTTTTTAATCAATAAGCACGTTTTAGGGTCCCTAGAATACGAATTTACTATTTTTACAATGATGTCTGTATGTGTGTGTGTGTGTGTGTGTGTGGATGTGTGTGTGTGTGTGTGTGTGTGTGTGTGTGTGTGTGTGTAACAAAATTTTCGTCTGCGATAACTCTAATACTACAGTTACAAAAATTATATTTTTTTCGTGTACTTCTTCGTTACATCCATATGAAGAGCTGATTAGATTTTGGTTACAATTGGTCAACCGGAAGTACCATCATTTGAAGATTTTAACAGTTTTTCTTGAAAAAACTATGTTAAATATCATTTTTTCACATTTGACGTTATGATAAATATTAAAGAATATTTTATTCTCTATACGATTTGACTGCATTATATACTTAATATTAAATGGATATAGAGTTAAAAAATTATAAAGAAATTAAATTTCATAAAGTAGCCATAGCTATGGAAACAGCTACTATATTAAGAAAATTTTGATTGAAAGATGTCAGTGTCAAGTGAAATTGACATAGTGTGTTTGTCTTATAATTTTTATTGGAAATATAGGATCTTTTGCTTTCTGTATGGAATTTGTAATACATACAACTGCTTTAAGGTAATGTACAAGAAATAATAATAATAAATCTTTTATTTTTGCAGATACATTACACTGTATATAGAAAACGTCACAAAATAATAATTTTCTGTATGAAATTTGCATAAAATACATGCAACTGCCGGAAGGTAATGTACAAGAAATAGAATATTTAATTTAGCAAGGAACTTTCCGTATGAAATTTGTACAAAATACATAGAACTGACGGAAGGTAATGTGCTGGCCACATCAGATTTTTTAATAATAGGATAATTATTGGAAACGTAATAAATACAAATGTTAGAATATACCAATGTTAAAAATGTTATAAAAGACCAAGCCACAATAGACAATATAAACATGTAAACATAAAACTATAATTTAAAACACAAAATAAAAATTTAACACGATAAAATATAAAATGACTTGTTTTAACAAATTCAGAAAATAATCATGTTTTATAAATAAATATCAAAATATCACCCTTGCTAACTAGGTATATTAAAAATATAAAACATAAAGGCTCGTAGTATGATCACGGTTTTAACTAAAACACTGTTTTAAGAAATGTCAAATTTCATTATTTTATATCAAAAATAAATAAAATCAAATTTATCAAAATTTGATATTAAAGCAGAACATAGTTTGTATTCAAACAAATATTTTTAAAAAAATCGTTCTTTAAACATAAGGGCGAAATTAAATATTTAAATTTGAATTTGACATTTCTTAAAACAGCGTTTTAGTTAAAACCGTGATCATACTACGAGCCAAAGTGGCTAGATACTGAGATGACACATAAATAAACAGTTGCGATTGTACATAACCTCTCTATTTCACAGTGAAAGCTAACGAACTTAAACTGAACTTTTGTAACATGTTTAATTTAAAATGCTCTACGCATGTGTTGTAAAAACAATTAGTGCCGGGCAGGACGTCATTAGCTGTATTATTTAAATGCAAAACTAAATATATAAATGTAAAACGCTATTATAGTTCCCTAAAATATCGCATGCTATGTGGGTTTCAATTCCAAATATGTGTATAAGATATAGTAATGTAACGTGGAACGCCCGCCGCCGCCGCCGCTGTAAGCAAGTGTCTATTTATAGCGGTGACGTAATCGCGCTAGCAGCCGGACGACGTAAACAGACTAGTCGCGACGTGTTTAATTACTGCGGTCATTGTTATTATGCGGTCGAACATTCCAGGGCTTTTCTAGAAGATAATGCCAGCTGTATAAAAGGGACGTAGCTATGCTCGAGAGGTAGTTAGTTAAGTTAGTTACATGTAGTGTTAGAAAGTAAAGTGTTAGTAAGAAGCACAGCAGTATCATAGTGTGCGTATGCAGTTGGTGTCGAGTAGGTACCTACTCGGGAAGTTACTGGTATATTTGGATAGCTGTAGATGTGAATACTCCGTAGTGTTGACGAGGTAGCTATAGTGTACAAGGACAGTAACGGCGAGTCGGGGAGTTACTGGTATACCGGCAATACCGGGATAGCTGTTAAAGAGAATACTCGGTAGTGTTGAAGAGTATTGGGAAGCTAAGTATACGAGGACAGTAACGGCAAGTGGAAGTGAATATTCGGCAGTCGTGTTTAAGAATTGTGGCATACGGACAGTCGGTGATACTGAGGCTGTGGAAGTTAGACAGAGAGTTACATAAATAGACAGATAGTGTTTTGAAAGAGGTGACTTCTTTCCGAGCAGTTGAATATACAGACGCTGTTGAGTCAGTTGAGTATATAGACACTGTGGAGGTCGTTAGGCGGACAGTTGAACGTGATATAAGTATATAGTGATAAGAAAATAGTGATATAAATATCGCGTAAAGAGTCTGAAACAGACCGGCAGTCTAAGATTGAAACGCATAGTAGAAATATATAATTTGTAATATAGTGGAAATAAATAGTAGTGTTAATTGGTTAAATAAATAGTGTTAGTGTTATCTACTTAATTATAGTCTTAGTCTTAATTAGTTTTTAATAATCGTTTAATATTAGTAATAGTAACTTTCATTATACTTTAATAAACACTTAATTTTAATTAATAATAATTGTCTAATATTTACACTTCACCCAGATAAAGAAATAAAAAAGGTTACAGTAATGAATAAAATAAATTAGATACTTAAATAATATGGTAGGTACATTTTAACATAAAACGAAAGGTATGTACTGTGTGTGATGAGATGACTAATATTTTAGTTGCATAAAAACAATGACAAAATAATTTATTTAAACACACCTACCAACTATCTCTCGACAAGGAATTTATCATTAGAAAGTAATTAAAAATAGATAAATGTACTTCATTATCATCCGTGTACAAACATGAGTAATTGTCATTAACATTTTCCTTCGGTAGGTAAATATCAGTTGCAGTCATTAGCTTGCGAGGATAGATTTGATTAGTTAGAAATATGGGTCATGCTATCCGTGTTATTATTTACAATATGCATCAGTGCATTCATGCGTTCATTAAATGAATTTACTTCCTTAGCAAGGTCGTCGGTTCAGCGATAATGCAAGACTGAAGCTGATGTGACATCATTTGTGTAGTATGTAAACACGGCCCCGGCTTATCTATGAAATTATTTGACCGCTTTAACTCTCCTCCACAATGTGTGTGAGTGATTGATGGTTATCATATTCACACTAAATTTCATTCACGCCGAGTTTTATTGAAAATGTTTTGTTTATGAAGTTCCACGAGTAATTTGTCAGTATTATAAGACAAGTTTGTTACATGTAAAATAGATTTCTTGGAGAGTTTAAATAATTGATGCTGTTCTTATACGTTGCAACGTTTTGCTTTATTAGTATTCTATGAAGTTATTAAACTTTATAATATTCTAAATAAATAATGTATCATCACGGCTTTTTATTAAAGGATGTTTACCAGACGTCATTCTACTGGCATTCAAAGATGTTGTATAAAATGCATTTTTTGTACGATGAATAATAGATTTTAGAACATCATGAATTTATGTAGATCCTCCAAATCACAACGGATGACTTAGCGCACTAGAAAAATGACTACACATTTCTAAGAATCACTAATAATAAAATAAGTATTTTTATATTCGTTCGGAGAATTAAAAATGTTCATTTGCGCTCCCGGAAGTAAACGTGTTATTTACTATTACTCAAGACTTAGGTGTTATTTATCTATTAAGGAACTAACTAGTTATTTGTTTAACAAGGCAAAAAAATCTGATGTGGCCAGTACATGACCGCCTGCCAATTTCATGCTTTAAGTAAAGTGTCACTTCCAGTTGATCGTTCGTCAACAAAATCTAATTTGATGTTCATATAAAAAAGAAAAGTGTGTGCGAATATAATACAAAATTTTGGATTCAAAAAATGTAAGTACAAACTTTTTTCCATTTAAACGAGGTACTTGAGTACCTATAATTAGTCGTCCATTCCTTGTTCCCGCCCAAACTTGTTTTAATGAAAATTTTTTCAGCATTTTCGTCTGTCGAGATGTGTATTGTGCATAATAAATACACCTTCCCAAGTAAATTCAGTCTTATTAATGAACATTATGAGCCATTCCCAAAATTGAAGTCTGTTATGTGCTGATAACATTGAACTTTTTGCACATGGTATGGATACAACTGTTGTTTTTTTTAAAATTGTCATATATGACACTCCGTATTGTGATAAAGATGTACAAGATTAACAAATGTGCGAATATTAGGAACGTATGATTTGGAAACGCTCCGTCTAAATGTGTTGGCAACTCTAAATTAAAATGTAGCAAAGATACGAATAAATAAATAAACCATAGGTCAGTAATTACAATGTCTGTGTACTCGCTGTTTGTAAACGTAAGCATTTTGACAGAGTTTTACCTTATAATCAAGTTTATTACTAATGTCAAAATTTAATTGCAACAACTGACAGGACTGTCACTTGTTAAAACAATTTTTTTCAGAGTCTGAGCTATTGCTACTGCATTCAATTATTAGAAAACACTTGGAACGACTCGTCAATTTACGGGATTGTAAAAATGCTAAAAAAATATGCGATTTCGAGAAAAAGTTATTAAGATATATTGTTGCTCTCGACGCGCTATATTACTGGTTAAATTTAATGTACTTATTTCATTTACACCCTGTATATACACAGTCAAAATCTATTATAGTTACTGATATTTCTTGACTGTTGGTATAATGGTACGAAAAAAATTATTGGAGATGCAGTCTTGGTAAATTAATTTATTTTAATAAATTGTCATTTATTTAATAATCTGACGTTTCGGTTCCTAATAAACCATCATCAGGGCTATGTTAATATATAGTTGAAAAAACTAACAATTATATTACAAAAATAAATTAATACAAGGATGAAAATATCGTTATACAATTTAAAGAGTGATAAAATATCTGCAATTTATTAAAATCATTTTACCAAGACTGCATCTTCAATAATTGTTTTTCCCTTAAGGGCTGGTATTTCCATCTTCGGATAAAGTGCTGGATAAGTTATCTGTCGGATAAATGAACATTATCACATCAAAAAATGACATTCAATATTATTTGCCTCATTTATGCTCTTATTTTGATGCGATATTTTATCATTTATCTGATGGATAATTATCCTGAACTTTATCCGGAGATGGAAATACGGGTCCTAAATCTATTATGTTGTGTCCAATTATATACGAGTTTTAAATATCAAATTCGAAAAGTTTTGGATCACATTTTAATATATTTTTTCAAGAAAAACTGTTCAGAACTTCAAATAAACTACCACATCTGGTTGATAATATATAGTCAAATCTAATATGTTGTTCTCAATAATATATGAGTTTTAACCCAATTTGAGAAGTTTTGGATTATATCATAATATACTTTTTCACGAAAATCCGTTGAGAGCTTCAAGTAAAGTAAAGCAACACTTCCGGTTTATCAATTTTAGCCAAAATCTAATATGTTATTCCTATTGATATAAAAGTCTTAAATAGCAAAATTGAAAAGTTTTGATTTATATTTCAATACAGTTTTTCATTAATGGGCTTCAAGTAAGGTACCACTTCCGACTGTCCAATGTTAACCAACATCTTCATATTAATGCAGAAATCTTAAATACGGAAAACAGATATTTTTGGAAGCTTGATATAAGAGTTATCATGGAAGAAAAATCGTCACACAGACAGCCATCATTATAGTAAATAGTAAAACCTGTTGTGGGGACCCTAATTTGGGTTTAGTTACTGATAACCCACTATTGATTTTTTGGACCGAAAACATTACCTCCCTTACCTATGGTTGGAGGAAAAATAGTAGATTAGCTGAATCACCTCCGCGGCGGTATTTCATGGACGAGGCGACACCGAGTCTTTGAATTTAGCCTAAACAGTTATTCTGCCGTGATGAATGAATAATTTTTTCGCTGATTGTTTAGAACTAATATTAATTTTATGATTATTTGCTATCGTATTTTTCATTTCATTGACAGTTACGAGGCAACAAAGTTGTAATTTCTCTGACAACGGCAGTGAAAGTTACGTTCACAGTAACTCTCAATAAAATTAAACTTTTAATACCAGATGTTAGATAATAATGCGTAAATAAATATATTTTTTACCTCCCGCTACCCTTGGTAAGGGAGGTATAGGGATCGTGCTAAAAATCGCATATCGAGATTTTGGTAAATGACCACGTTTTAAGGTCCCTAGAATCCAATTTTAACATTTTCACGATGACGTCTATGTGTATGTGTGTGTGGATCCTCCACTCTAACTCAAATACTATCATTCAGAATATTTTGAAACCTTGTATTTCGAACTTTTTCTGTACTGGAAAGAGCCCATTAGATTTTGGTGAAAATCGGATAACCGGAAATGGCACTTTACTAGAAGCTCAAAATAGTTTTTCTTCGAAATATACCTTTAAATGTTATTTTTTCGACAATAATGTTATTATAAAAATTAAAGATTATTAAATTTTCTACAGATTTGCATTAATACTCTTTCTATATATTTTATGAATAAATTTATAAAATTATCTATAATTTAAATCCCGGAACCTACGCTTTACACAAACAAAACTCCTTGATTGCGCAGTTATTCAAATGTATGTAACTGACAGATAAATGTCACTGTCAAAGAAATAATCATTTCAAATTAATAATAGTAACGTTTTAAAAAGAAAAAAGTAAATAGAACAATATGAAAGGAAATCAATACAGCATATGTAAATATGTAGGTATGTATTTAGATTAATAAAAATTAACGATTCGCAAAAAAGTTCAAGCTAATTCTCATTTTTTACTCAGTGATGAGCACTCTTTTTTACCTCCCGCTACCCTTGATAAGGGAGGTATAGGGATAGAATCCAATTTTAACATTGTCACGATGATGTGTGTGTGTGTGTGTGTGTGTGTGTGTGTGTGTGTGTGTGCGCGCGCGCGCGCGCCTGTGTGTTTGTGTGCGTGTGTGTTTGTGTGCGTGTGGGTGTGCGTGTTGTGTGTGTGCGTGCGTGTGTGTGTGTGCGAGTGTGCGTGTGTGTGTGCGTGTGTGTGCGCGTGTGTGTGTGTGTATGTGTGCGTGTGTATGTGTGTGTGCGCGTGTGCGTGTGTGTGTGTGCGTGTGTGTATGTGTGTGTGTGTGTGTGTGTGTGTGTGTTTTTTTTATTTAACAAAACTTTATTGTCAGCATGCTCCATTACAGAGTAATACTACATGCTTTGAAATTCTTAATTATTTCTAACAGTTATTTCCTTTTCTAAACTTATATAATTACATTTTATTTAATTTAGCCTAGAACTTTAGTTTTAGTTCACTTATTTATAATATATCAAAATTAATTTTGTTCACAAATTGCAAAAATATTTTCAAATGTTTATTCATAAGTTCTTGTTTTGATATGTCCCAGTCACCGCCACGCCGCAATAATGATTCAATGAATATTTTTCTTTGATTTCTAAGTTTAATACAATTATAAAGTAAGTGATCCACCGTTTGATCACCATTATTACATGAACACTCCGAAGTATCACTAATTTTGAACCTCTTCAAATAACTCTTTAGTCTACCATGTCCCGTCGTCATAACTGTAAAGTGTGTGTGTGGATCTTCCACTCTAACTCAAATACTATTATTCACAAAATTTTGAAACCTTGTATTTCGAACTTTTTCTGTATTGGAAAGAGCCCATTCGATTTTGGTGAAAATCGGATAACTGGAAATGGCACTTTACTAGAAGCTCAAAATAGTTTTTCTTCGAAAAATTCCTTTAAATGTTATTTTTCCAAGATTAATGTTATTATAAAAATTATTAAATTTTCTATTGATTTGCATTAATACTTTTTCTATATATTTTACGGATAAATTTATAAAATTGTCTATAATTTAAATCCCAGAGCCTACGCTTTAAACAAATTCATCTTAAACCATTTAAGAAGATGTTAGATAATAATGCGTAAAATAATAAAATTCATCTACTAATCTAATCTTTAACTCACAATTTGGGAATATCTTCGATAATCGGACCTATTCTGTAAGTCAGTGGTTAATTTTTAGCAATTGCTTAAAAATTTTATCCAATAGATATAGATTTGACAACTAAACATCCATTATTTGCAATATGCCGACATTGTTGATTGGTGACTAAAAATTGACCACTGGGTTACGGGATAGTCCCGGTCCGAATATCATCTTGTGATTATATCTTTTTTCTTGCAGTGGTTATACGTTTGCATTGAAATTAGAGTAAACTATTATTCACGAAAGATGACAATTCAAGGTAATTTTTCGAAGAAAGAATACACGGCACTTTATAACAGTAGCTTAGCAACATTTTGTATTAAAAAGATTATTTGACGTATGTCTATGTAATATAAGTGGTCTGACAGATATATGTAAATGATGCCATTACTTTCTAACGCACTAAAAATAGCAGTGACGTATGTCGTACAGTGATACACATGTAATTATCTACTACACTGCCTTCTGTACTAATCTTTATCCAGTGAAGTTGACATTCAAATCAAATTATTATTTTATGGTTTACGTTAAGTCTATATTTTTGTTTTATGCAAAAACCTAGGCGAAGAAGATAAAACGTTGACAAGAGCATTATTTAAAAAGAAACAAAATTTTCAAATAATGTAAATTTATTTTTTCAGTTAAAATGTATCCATAATTTTTTCACGTTACACGCCCGTGGGTATGAAATGCAGTATGCAGTGAAGTTATTTGTAAATAAAATTATATCAGACGACTCATAAATGACTTTGAATAGTCATCTTTCGTGAATATATAATAAACATTTCTAGACAGGCCCGGAATAGCATTTCTTTACGCCCTAGGCCAAAATTCATGACTGCACTCCTCCTCCCCCTTGCAATAATTAATAATGCTTGATTTCATTAAATTCTTGTTCGGTGCCTTTATGAGTCTATAAACGCACTGAAAACATGTTAAGAAGATCTATAAACGTACTGTTTTTGGAGCTTTTTGTTTTCTAGAGGTGATATGACTTCCTGCTTTTAAAACTGATACATAAATGACATATCAACATCAAATTGCTGTCAGTCAACAAAGAATTTTCATCCCTGAAGTTCAATTTGTTAGCGGGACGTGCTACCAACGTAACTGATTTTACAAGTCGCATTTATTTAAAATCTAATAGAATTATAAAATTACCCAAAAAAAAGTTGGACTCGTGGGTTAACAGATTGCCTTATGAAATTTGTTTTTCAATATACCTACTATTATCAGTCATCAATGATACATTTACCATCTTTTTATAAGTAGCTAAAGATTACAACTTTTATTTTGCTTCTCTATCTCTCGAATGAAACGCATGTAAACAATAATTTTGGACTTATTATATGCAGTTTTTAACTCTGAGCAGTTGTCGTATTTATACTTTTATTCTAAAATTAATAGGGCAGAAATTACAGTCATGAAAATTTTACCATTGTATTTGCTAAGATTCATAAGTAGACACCCAGTATATAAATATTAGAATTATTTAAAATCTTCGACAACTGTCATAGCTCAACAGGATTTACCAATCTCTCTACTATACTGATTTTGTATAATTAAAGCAATTGTGACTGTTTATGTCGTCTAGTAACTGCAGGCACTTCTCTCTTTCCGTTTTCCCATTTGTCCAACTACTCGATGTGCGGAGGGGGCCTCCGTGCCTGCGCCCTAAGCCATGGCCTAGGTTGGCCTTATAGGTAATCCGGGCCTGTTTCTAGAGTAGATTAATATTTTTGAGATTTGTATAAGTCCCTACTAATATGAGACATGAAGATATTTTTTTTCAAAATTTTGTATAACACACTTTATAGCTATATACTTACATCTATTTGTGATTATTTCGACCATTGAAAGAGCTTAATTATTTCATTATCTTAGTTATAATTCTATCCAATTTTCTTAACCTTAATTGAAACTTACAAATGATTACGTTAAATGTAATATAACTCGGCAATCTTATTATTTCAAGTGAGTGAACTTAAACTATCTCATTCTGGTAAAAATCGTGCATTTCTATTTCTACTGTGAAGCGTGATACCCTTGCATAATCTGGATAGTCCAGCGTAGAGTTTAGTGAACCTTTTGTCTGGCATGACGCGACGCGAGTCACATAGTCCTGCTAACGTTGCTGAATGTTTTCAGATCAGCAAGCAATGTAAGTGAAAGTAGGAAGCAATGACTGATCTACCGCAACCGATAGAAGTTCAATGAATTGTCGGTTCGAACATCGAATGTGATGAAAGAGAAAAGAGAAAAACTAAATGATTTGCTGCGGTGGATTTGCCGGTGGTTATTTGCAACATTTTTTATGATGTAAAAGGAATGTTTAAAACTAATCGTATTTTGACCGGCGAGTGCAACATTGTAGTCAATTTCTTATTGAACAATTAGAAACAGATTGTCAATGGAGTATTTAACTACTTTTTTCTGATACTATTACTTGTTTGAATTGTAAATTTGAAAGTTTAAAGTGTTTTTGTTACATCTGTATACCATTAATAAAATGCAAATGTTTGTTTTTAAGATTATTTTGGTTAATTTTTTTTTTTGGATTCAGCATACTTTTTAAAAGTAATATAGTTACGGTGGTAGACTATGTGAAATATATTATACACTTACGTACATATAAACCATAGTTTTGAATTTAATTATTTTTTTAGAACTAGACCTCAGATTAAAATCAAACTTAATGCTGTTTGAAAGATCATTCATTACGCTTCAACATGAGCCCACACTGCCAAGAGTGCAGTAATACAGAATATAATATCAAAAACAGGGCATATTTAGATGTTTGCTGTGGTTGTTGTTATCACGAGTATAACATAGGCAAACATAGTTTTGACAGATTGCAGTTATTGCCTTTGCATTAATTTGCACATAATTCATGTTTCAGTGTTGTATCAGTTTCTAAGTTAATGTTAAAATCGTCGCGCACTTGAGCGATGCGAAGAGCAGCGAAGCGAAGCACGGTGAAGAGAAGTTTTTTCATTCAATATATTCTTAATGTGTATAGGCGCCTCGTTGCTCTGCTCTTCGCTGCTCCAAAGTACGCGTATACCCATAATAATGTATTGAATGAAAAAACTTCTCCCTCCCGCGCTTCGCTGCGGTCGCTCAAATGCGCGTTGGCCGTTAATGTTATGCTAATTTGTTTTATGCAATTCACTTTAGAAATTTTCGTTTTACACAATAAATATATAAAACATTACAACAAATATTTCTCACTCCTTAATTTTCGGTAGCGAAATACCGCATCCGGACCACATGGAGTGAGTTAGCTAAGCTTGTTGTTATAACCGTATAAATAGTCAAATTTGGACATTATGGAAATAGACCTTATTTACAATAATGGAATCTTGATTACAATAATAAAAAAAATCTGATGTGGACACCACACGACTTCCATGTACCCAAGACCAACATGAAGTATATAGACGTAAGTACAAAATTGTATGTATTTGATGTAATTTGACATTAACATTAATTTTTTATTATTTTTTGTTCTAAAACATAGCAAGCTTTATTACAAAAACCAAAAAGTATATAATTTTTAATTTTACATATTTCGCTTGTACAAAGGACTAATTTATTATACTGAATGTGCTAGACGCAGAATTTAATTTTCTAAAACTCTTATTTGAAGCATTTATTTCGAAAATCAAAATAAAAGTTCTGTTAACAACTTCAGGTAATATATCACTTCCGGTTAGCCTATTTTAACCAAAATCTGCTATGTTATTCCCATTGACATAAAAGTCTTATATACCGAATTTGAAAAGTTTTGGATTATATTTTAAAATGGTTTTTCATTAAAATCTATTATAGGCGTCAGGTAAAGTACCAAAAGTCCAAAAAGGGAGGTGCGCAACTAAATGTTATAGCAGTGCTAAATACGAAATTTCAACTTTCTATGGCTTAAGGTGCATTCACAAATGAAAATTAGGTTTATGGTTTTTGTTTAGGTTTAAGTCATTCATAAATGTAAGTTTAAATTACCTGATAATTAGTTTTTATATGTACAGACATCTATGTAAATGCTTCAAAAACAAGATTAAAATATCGGTAGAGTAGTACTCAACAAGACACCTGTCACCTGTGCACCATGAAACTATCATTTGCTTGGCATTATTGGTTATATTTCAGCAATTATTACAATGTTCCGTAAATACCCGAAAGTCATCAAATTGTGTTTTTCCGTTCCGTAAATATTCAATTCCTGAAAAGATTTGATTTATGGAACGCGGTGACCTGAAATTGGTGAGTCTGGTTAGTCACCAAACTCATCGCGCTCAAAGCACGATGACTTCGGTTATTTGCAATTTGACAAATGGTATTGGTGCTGTTTGAAGATGATTTTAAGTTTGTTGTTTGCTTTGTGATGTTGTAATATCGAAAATTTGTGACTATGTTTAATTATTTAAATAAAATTGCTAATATCTTTTTCTTTTTACAAGAGTGAATAACAAGGTGAATACAATTGTGCACACAGCGATGGAATTATAAATTATTTGAATATTGTTGGAAATCAAGAATGCTTTTCTGACGTAATTTGAATGTCACGCTGTTCCGAAAATACTCACCACTTTCAGTAACCAACTATTCACCGAAATCACCGATTACGATTAGTCTGATTTATTTACGGAACATAGTATATGTTATAACAGTCTCCATGTTCTTCTCGCATTTGTGTAAAAAGCCGAATCCACCAAGATAAAATAAAGATGGGTGTATATATCTATATCATTTCAGACTCGTTCTCATTGGTGAAGTTTGTGACGTTAAACTAAATCATAAACCTAAAGTTTGGACCTTGCAATGTTTAGCTTTATAATTTGGATTTAGAGACCCTGAATTCTGAAGTATGAATGGAGTCATTGCATAATATGCGGCCAAAGTCTTTAAATCTAAAGTATAAACCATAAATCTAAACCTAATTTTCATTTGTGAATGTACCTTTACTGTTTTTGAGATATGCGAGATACGTACGTACCCACGTACGTACATAAAGTACGTACGTACGTATACACGTCACGACGAAATTAGTCAAAATAGATATTTCCGCTGAAATCTGAAAACCGAAATTTTTCGCGATTACAATACTTCCTTTACTATGTACAAGGAAGTAAAAATGTATAAATAGGGTATCAGCTTAAAACTATTTTTATAAAGTGTAATAGGTAGATTACTAACACGTATACTTTGGTAGAGGCAGAAAAACAACGAAAAGCCTTTAAAACAATATTTATTTCAAAATAATGTGGCTTATTATGTTATTGCACAAACTAAATTAAAAAGAAATACTTGATTTTTTTGCTAAATCATATTGTGTGGCTTATCATGTTTTATTCAGCAAGTTAATATGGTTTAATCCGGCACTGCGAAAAAGGAATTATTATGTTATAGCGTATTAAATAATCTTTCAAACAGCATAAAGAGCGTCGCGCACTTGAACGAAGCGAAGAGCGGCGAAGCGAAGCGCGACAAAGAGAAGTTTTTTCATTCAGTATATTTTTATGCGTTTAGTCGCTTCGTTGCTCTGCTCTTCGCTGCTCCAAAGTGCGCGTATACACATAATAATACATTGAATGAAAAAACTTCTCTTCGTTGGGCTTCGCTTCGGTCGCTCAAGTGCGCGATGGCCTTAAGTTTTATTTTAATCTGAAGGCTAGTTTCTAAAATTGAAAATAATTAAATTGAAAACTGCAATGTGGTCGATTTCTATGCACATATCTAAATGTATACATATTGATTTTTGAATTTTTATACAACTTATCCTATTAGTCTAGTATGTGAGAATTGTTATTTTGTTTGTTGAAGATTACAAATTTTCTTATAATTAATAAAGAAAATGCTCAATTGTTAATACTTTTCATACAAAAAAATATTCACCGGATATGGCCCCCTGCCCCGCATGTATTGGATAATTATTGTATACAAAATGCATACATAAATTTACTTAAAATTACTTTTTGTGTATTTTGTACATTTGTTAAATATGCATTCACAAATATTAACTGATCATGTCAAACCCAGATTGCTAACTATATACTATATAATATTGAAGCAAATATGTACTAATACATGTATGGCTTATGGTATGGCTACATAGATGATTTCAAATTTATTAATAACCTGCGAACACATAGGTAAAAAATCTGATGTGGCCAGCACATTACCTTCCGTCAGTTCTATGTACTTTGTACAAATTCCACACAGAAAGTTTATTGCAAAAGATTCAATATTTCCAGTACATTACCATAAGTCAGTTCTATGTATTTTGTATAAATTCCAGACAGAAAGTTTCCACTCGTATATTTCCAGTAAAATTATAACACAAACATACTATGTCAATTGCACTTGACTCTGACATCTGAATTTTCTTAATATAGTAGATGTTTCCATGTTTATAGCAAAGCTGGCTGTTTTATGAAATTTAATTTCTTTATAATTTTTTAACTCTATTATTGAATATAAAGTATAATATGTAATCAAATCGTATAGAGAATAAAATATTCTTTAATATTTATAATAACATTAAATATGAAAAAATGATATTTTACAGCGTTTTTTCAAGAAAAACTGTCAAAATCTTCAAATTACGGTACTGACGGTCAAACAGTTATAACCAAAATCTAATCAGCTCTTCATGTGGATGTAAAGAAGAGAAATACGAAAAAAATATAATTTTTGGAAACGTGGTATTGGAGTTATGTGATCCGAAAGAATCGTAACTCACACACACACACACACACACACACACACACACACACACACACACACACACACACACACACACACACACATACACACACACACATACATACAGACATCATCGTAAAAATAGTAAAATCGTATTCTAGGGACCCTAAAACGTGCTTATTCATTAAAAACTCATCATCGAATTTTTTGACCAAAGACAATACCTTCCTTACCTAAAGGTGACGGTAGATAAAAACAACAAATAAATATACTTCAAAATAAATAATTAATTAAATTTGTATATTTTACAAGGAAATAACAGAATGATGTAAAAAATACTAAAAGTTATTTTTTTTATTGACTATATTTAAAATATAGTCGAACTCATTTATTATGAGCATGGTTGTATCGAAAAGAACAAATCTGTAACTCGGAACATTCATGTTTTTATTATTTCAATTACTTTTCGTTTATAACTAAAAACTAACAAAGGAATATTTTACAAGCTAGAATCGTAGAATGAATAAACAGTCAATTAAAACATTGTATAACTGCTCGCAGTTTATTTCAAATTTTTTATGATAGGTAGTGTATGGATTTAATTTCTAATAACTGTAATTTGTAAAGTAATGACATTTTCTTTAATGAGTTTATATTTCTTATTGATAACATAATGAATACTTGAAGAGACGCATAGCTACTTAACGGTTATAGCGAATAATGTTTATGATGAACAAACAAATACTTTCTTGATGCTTATTATAAACGAAATACAAATTGAAAAAATAGGGACAAATGACTATTTTCTTTATTAACTTTACACCAAAATTAAAAAGTTGGGAGCGAACTTAAGCCATTAACGACTATGTGCACCATATTGGTCACACCCTATTTTCTGCAGAGACCGCGTGACCCTATTTGGGCACAGTGAATGTTAATGTTTAAAGTCATGTGAATTTAACAGGGACGTAGGTACAGTGTATTTAAAAACGGCGTTTAGCAGGTCTATTCCTTGGGAAATATAAAATAGCATTGGGTTGGAAAATAGTTATTTACGTAACAAGTGAGTAAACTCGTAGGATTTGCGCAAAATTTTTTCTTCTCGTGAAAAAAAGATATAATTTACTCACGAATTGCATACAATTTTTTTTACGACTGCAATAAATGTGTGGAAAAAATGCCATAGCTTGTCATTATTTCACTCCGCAGGGTTAAAAAAGGGAACTTTTTTCATACTTTCATGTATTAAAAAAAGATATGCTTTATAAATCCATTTTAATGATAAAAGTGTACTTTTTTAAGATGTAAAAAATAATTTTATAGTATTTATAAAAAAGTCATTATATATATATATATATATATATATATATATATATATATATATATATATATATATATATATATATATATATATACTGCAAGTTGTGAACGTTATATTGGCCACGGCATTTAAATTTAGGTTAGAATTTATTTTGTTTCTTTAGGCTGCTCGCAATCGAAATTAACGATAGAGGCGCTGATTTTCGAAACAAGATGGCCGCCATACGATGGGTTTGACATATGACAGTTTACATTATTCACTGAGTTTCGTTGACTGTGTATACAAAGTTTAAAAACTTATTTATATGAAAGCGATAAGTTTAAATATTTAATTATTAATTACTACGCTACTCATTCAGCTGTCAGTTATTCAATATGGCGCTTGTTCGATTACTTTCCGTAGTACCGATTTGCGCCACTAGAGGGAAATTTTTTATCTACGTTTGCGAATACTATCTGATTTTATGTGACATTTTTTGATATAAAATGAACATTTTTGTTAGTAATCCAATATGATAAATAGTATATGGTAATAAGAGAATAAGAGAAAATTGATCGACTGTGGAGAATTATGGGGATTATAATCTGCCGGATATCAGTGAACAGGATTTATTTATTTTGACAACTCCGACGTTTCGGCAACACAGTTGCCTTCTTCAGGGATCTACATGAGAATGAATACAGATATTACACATTTACAAGAACCAATAAGGTTATAAAACTTACATGTCTATAAAAGCAACATAAAAATGATAGTTGCAGCCAATATACAAATGTTTATAGGTTGAAACATTTAAAAAACCGTCAAACAATAGAATTTCTAATAAACATCAATTCACACAACCAGTACATAGGAAAATTAACTGTAAATATATAAGAAATGGATCAAAAACCACGTTGTCAACTGCCAACAAAATGAACAATATTTAACAAGAAATAACAAGTGACATCGAGAACATGAAGAGAGAAGCATATGTAAAAAATATTAAAAAATTATTATAAACAACCATGTCAGTCTGTGGTAAATTTAACATATATATTTTTTAATCAGACTGCATGTACACTGGCTTGCAATAAATCGCGTACACCTATTTTTTGCTGTATTGAGTCGATCTTGAATTTTAACTTGTCAATGTCACTAGTGTCAAATAATATGTCAAAATTAATAGAAATTCAAATACATACTTGGTTGTTCGTTCATTTTTTTGGGATATATTTTTTGTAATTTAGTAGTAGTAGGTAAATTAAACACAATGAAGAACTTGCTCCACAATACATCAACCAGTGATGACAGTGACAGCATTGTCAGTTTTTACATCATGTATATATAGCTAAAAAATAATAAAAACTCGGTTACTTCTTTTTTAATAATGATTTCTTTAATACTAATTTATGAATTATTGACTTACATTTAATTTCTCTATATGAGCAGGAAGACCTATATCGGTTCCAGGACACATTCTGAACTCATTTTCAATGATATAACGCATGCACTGACATAAGCATTAAATTAAAAATTAAATTCATTTACATGCTTTGGGAAGGCAGAAATTAGATATGAAAATGTCAAATATCACCCCCAAAATTGTGAACTTTAAACAAATTTAAACAAATAAATTATGAAATTTAACATTTTATCTTTCAAATTAGGTTAGACTATTTTTATTAAATATTTTTTGTATTGGAAGGAATTTATACTGGACTGTTATGACTATTATTTGCAATTTCTGTGAAATGAAAATT
Source organism: Harpalus rubripes (assembly GCA_963082715.1). Classification (NCBI taxonomy): domain Eukaryota; kingdom Metazoa; phylum Arthropoda; class Insecta; order Coleoptera; family Carabidae; genus Harpalus; species Harpalus rubripes. Next base: position 39,686,541 of record OY720457.1, on the reverse strand, counting down.
GTATACTAATTTTAATAGACAATTATTCCCTTGAGAAGAAATTACAAATAATAATAATAAAAAAACATAAGCTAACATAGCTTGGCAGACACTTGGCAGATAAACCTTTGAATCACGGACCACCTCAACTACAGATAGGACAGTTAATGTATTTTTCAAAATACAAAATAGTGACATCTACAGATTGCTTCCATGAACTAACGCACACTGTGATGGCTTGGTCGACTTGGTAGTTTGTGACATAGGAGACATGTCATGTATAGATAATTTGAAATTTTGAATTTTTGAAATAAAAGACATAATAAGAAAACTGAGTATAAGTACATACATATATTTTAAATAATCACAATACAATAACTATAAATTCATTTCTAAATAAATTTAAAATTACTTGTCAGATAGACATAAACCTCTACTTTAATATTTGTTTATATGTAAGATAAAAGGATATTGGAAATCGTACGACATTTCATCATTAAATATAAAAGTAAACGTCTATTTGCTTCTTTGTACTGCAGTTTATATCAAACAGCACAACGAATGTTGGAATGTTCATCAGCTTATTGAATTTCAATTCCATATTACGTCAAAAAATAAGCACAGTTAATGCACTTTAAAACTGGAGAAATCACGAAATAAATCACTACTAGCACTATAACTAAAACTTAGACTATTACAAATTGAATTACCAAATAATTAAAGATGTTAAAGCGTATGTTCAATGACATGTGTGATGACTTATGTGCAAAATGTTTTGAACTCAAAGGTGACTTAATCCCTTTTCTTAAAATTTAAGCACTGTTGCGCCTCTACAGTTTGCTTCCTGGAACTATGATAGTGTTTTGGCACATTCATTTAAGGCGATTTCGGGCGACATACCCGTTCACTTCTTAGCATCAGTTACGGTCACTTGCGGTATGCTATGGTCAGTGGTGGCGCCAAAAATCAATAGGCGATTTCGGGCGACATACCCGTTCACTTCTTAGGATCAGTTACGGTCACTTGCGGTATGCTATGGTCGGTGGTGTCGCCAAAAATCAATGGTTCACTTGTTGACACCGTGCTTGGAGGTTATGTATATTCTGCGATATTTAATACTGTCAAAAATAGTGTCTGACAATTAAAATGCATTAACGGAGAAAGATAGTTTTTTCCATATTTGTCCAAAAAAGAGTCAACGAAAATAATGTCACACTGTTTGACATAAGACCACGACTCCGACTGTTTTGACTTTTGACATTTCAAAAAATACATGATAAAAAGAGATAGAAATAGTGAACAGAGAGCTGACCCGACTCGCAAACCCGTTCAGCTGTGAGCACTGATCCAAGCATACCGGGTATGTTGTTCCTAGCGCCCGAATGTGTGAACGCACCTGAACGCAACATACCGCAAGTGAACGGTTGTCGCCCGAAATCGCCTTTAGCTGTCCGGTGCTTGCTTTGAATATTTGTTACTTTTTTGTTTCACTTCCATGGCTATTTTATTTTTTGGGGTGATTATACCTAATTTCTAACGTTATAAAGCGCGAAAAAATAATTTTGCTTATTGAAAGATGCAAGAAATTACTAAAGTACAATTCTATATGTTAAAGTCCCATGTTCGACAGTCCCGGTCACCATCCTGGGTAGAAATTTCTCTGCAACAATCTTTATATATGGTATATTTAAAATATATAAGGATATCCATGTAGTGTTGCTGCTAGACGTGAAACTAAAACTAAACACATGACTGTTAAATCTTTAAGGGTATATCAAACTTTGAGGAACTCGCGAGTACAGCAGAAGAAACGAATGAATGTTTTGATTGGCGATGTCTGCTTCAGACTTCATATATGGCACTTGAAGAAATTGAATGTAAAATAAAATAAAATTAGTGGGAGATATTGTACTGCACTCAACAGATTTCTATTTTGAAAAGCAAACTATATAAAATTGCATTGTTTTTGTAGAATTTGTAAAATGTAATAAAAATATTACAATGTAATTTTTTTTTATTTTTTTCAAGGAACATAAATTACATGGCAAGTTTTATTTAAGCACTTTAATAGGTTGATATCAGTCTGAATATCATTAAACAACTAATTCTTGATAAAATTATAAAAAAATATATACTCGTAGTTATAAATATTTCTTGTTATTTTCGAGTTTTTTACTATGTAACTGAAGAAAAATTGTTAACATGTGACCCACAAATGATAAATATTTGTTTAAAAAATGATAAATATGATGAGTATTTATTTATTATTTATAACGTATGGCATAATATACAGAATACGCGTATGATTATGCATATTTGACAATATACTGAAAACAAATTGAAATATAAACTAAATACAACTTCAAACAAATAATAGTAACCATGTATTCTAAGAAAAATGATTATTGTAGTTCTTTAAAAATTTATTTTATTAAAATAACCACTCAAATAAATGATAACGAGAAAATACTAATTAACGTTTTCTCTTTGTAATATTCAACCAGATTCCTCCAACAGCATTAGTCATAAAATATACAGGATCAAGTTGTAGAGGTCTCTGAGTCTTCGGATTCACGGAAACTTCAAAATTTGCTATAATTGCCGCAAGAGCGGATTTAGTTTGCGCCAATGCAAATTTCATTCCTGTAACAAAGACAGTAGGTAACGATTTAGCCAGAATTTATATAAATAAATTGATAAAAAAAATACCTAGACATATTCTAGGTCCTTCTCCAAATGCTAAGAAAGTACATTTCGGTCTGGAATTTCTGTTTTCTTCACTGAAACGTTCAGGGTTGAACGTCTCTGGGTCAGGGTAGTAAGCAGGATCGTAGTGAACAGCTAAAACGGGTACTACTACAGGAGTACCGGGTTCGATTACAAGGTTAGATCCTGTTCCATTTTGTGGAGGTAGTTCAAAACGTTTAGTGCATAAACGTACAATATACTGAAGAGGGCTATGTTTTCGAAGACTCTCTAAAACATAGAAAATTATTGAACAAACTACTTTCGCCTCGTTCTCATATTCATTCAAGCTCTTCTATTTCTACCACTCAGAAGCTTTCTTTAATATATTATTTTGGTGTCTTTATGAATCTATAAACGCGCTGAAATCGCGACGTTAATAAGATCTATACTGTTTTTGGCGTTTTCATTTTCCAGAGGTGGTATAAATGTGACATTGAATTTTCATCTATGAAGATAAATTGTTAGCGGAAAGCGCTACCAACATAATTGAAACATTAAGTCATATTTTTGACAAATCGTATTTTTAAGAAATCTATACTCCATTCACAATAGCGAGGGAAAATGGCTCCAAAATTACTCTCTTTTGTCTTATAGAATGACTTGTCTTTGTTCAAGAATTAGTTTCACATTCTCTCGCTATCGTGAATAAAATATAATAGAATTATAAATTTACCCCACTAGAAAAAATAGTCTAAAAACATGTTTCATATGGTTTGTTATCGCAGGCATCCTTTGGAAAACTCGCAGCTAAGCGGCTCGTTTTCCGAAAATGAACTCGCACGTTAAAAGATTGCCTTATGAAACTTATTTTTCAGTATATTATTATGATATATTAACTTTATGCAACTTTTCTCATGAAGTAAGGAATAAAACATAAAATAAAAGTGTGCACCGAAGTACTTCGCCGTTAATGCAGTTTTGGAATAATAATAATAATAATAATAATAATAATAATAATAATAATAATAATAATAATAACAATAAAAAAAAACAGGCATGACAACCATAATACATACCAAATAACCAAATATTATTTCTTATGTTTTATCCCAATACCTATTGATTGTTCGACAGCGCTAGCGCAGATTTTAGTATTATCATTTATTAGACGTAGGTATGAAAATTAATTAATTTTAGGACTAGTAATAGTAACAGTATTTATTCAAAATTTTAGTCACTCTAATTGATGAGTTATTATGGCACCATTTGAAAATATTTTGGTATAATTAAAAAGCAACTGACTTCGTTATTTTAGTAATATATCAAAACAAATAGAATTAGTGGAATGTTCATAACGTACTCAACTATAAAAATAATTACTAACCATTTAAAACACAGTCTAGGTAATTCATTTCTTGTATACTATCATAGTTCAATTCTCCTTTGTGTCTAGCAAGTACAGCGTCAATTTCATTTCTGAGCTTGGTTTGAATTTCGGGATTCGTTCCTAATTCATACAAAGTATGAGCTAAAGTGCTTGCACTAGTTTCAAAACCATCGACAAAGAAAGTGAAAGCTTGCGCTGCTATATCCATGGTACCAAAATCTGGAAATATATAATCAAGTCTTTGAGCAACAAAATTAATTTATGTCAGTATTAATAACTTACGTCCTTCTGTTTTTACTTGCAGTTCCCTTAACAAATCTAAGTAATCGTGCCTGTTAACATTATTAGCATCTCTATATTGAACTGTATCTTTAATAACCTTAATGAACCATTCTTCTGCTTCATGACATACAAATCTATATAAAAAAAATATAATTACGTAACATATCCAGAAAATGACATTATGAACATGATGAGCTGGGGCCTGTTTCTCAAAAAATACTAGTTTACAAGTTACAAGTGAAATTTTTAATAGTACTAATAAATTGTGTTTCTGAAAAGTATTTTACTACTCGTAGTTTACAAGTTACTAGTTCACAAGTTAATAGTTACAAGTGAAATTTTATTAGTCAAGTAAAATAGTGTTTCTGAAACATTTTCAATAGTCTGGTAGTTTTTTTTAATAAATACTAGTATTTAAACCAATATTCTTTAAATCAAGTGATTTTATTTTCTGACTGACGTTGACATTTTTAAGTGTTTTAATTTGAAATTAAATTATTTTTCAATAAAAATGTCTACACTGGATGCGAAATTAACTATTTTGGGAATGATTCGAAATGCTAAAGGTATTCTGTTTGGAGCATTCTCTAAATAAATTGTCTAAAGCAGTTAAATTTAATGAATGGATAAAAATCTGTCAAACTTGTCACGCTTCGGGTTGAGTAGACAAGACAAAGACTAGAAATAATATATCAGGGTCACATTTTGGTCAAACTTAAAGCAATTAATGGTTAATGCATGGTTTCTGTTCATATCTAGCTGAAGAATGTCCCAATTAATTAATTAATGTTTCTAACTTATTTGCTATGAGTAACCTCTCACTCTCACTCATATGGTGTTTCTGCATGGACAGAATTTATTCTTGTTTAATTAGTTTTTGACGTCGCACTACTTCTTCATCACTAGACTCAGAGTCACTAGACCACATTATATTAATTAAAATAATCTATTAACACTAAACAACGACAGACACTACATGAATCTGAATTAACATTAACAAAGAACCATTGAATTATATACGTAAAAGAAAATAAACACACGAACTGTCAAATAATACGACTAGTAAAATTTATATTCAAAATTTACAAGACTTTTGACACTTGCAGCTTTTCTCTAGTAAATTACTAGTCTGACAGACAACTCAAATATTTTGAGAAACAAAATACTAGTATTTTTTGTCAAATACACTAGTAAATACTAGTTCCCAACTTGTAACTAGTATTTTACACTTGTATATTTCAGAAACAAAAACTAGTAAACTTCACTATTATTACTAATGTAGGGACTAGTAATACTAGTCCCGTATTTTTTGAGAAACAGGCCCCTGGGTACGCTATTTTATTATCTGTCGATAGTACAAATTAGAATAATTACAGAAATGGGGCACTGTAAATTGAGAAAAGAAAATGTTCGATAGTATAGTATATTTTGTAGATCTCGTATTCGAACAATATAAAGGATGATTGAAAAAAATCTTAACAAATCAATAACTCTTTCACTATTACTCTGATTAAAAGAATATTTCTACAGACATTATTTCGATATACCCAAACTATTACAAAATAATATGATTTTCTGTTTTCTATTTCATAGGTGGGCAGCAATCGTTAGTTTTAATAAAACGTACACGCAGTTGTAAGGTTTTTAATTAAGTTTTTATTTATAACTGGTGACAGATCTATTTTTAGTTTTTACATATATTTGACATATATATTTTTCTTTTTTCAATTATTTTTACAACTAGATCTTAATTACCACATTTTAGGAATTATAGAAATTTATTATTTCTCAACACCTTCTCCTAATTCCTAAAATAGGTATTCATTTTAATTTCTAACATGTTAACAACATTTTATTAATGAACATCACAACAAAAATTTTAGAAAAATATTTAACTACATTTTGAACATTATATTTGTTTTAAATTTTTCAAATTTTATATTAGCCAAAGGTTTTGTCAAAATGTCTGCTAACTGTTCATCAGTTTGACAATAATCTACCGTCAATAAATTATCTTTCACTTTCTCGTTAATGTAATGATATCGCACGTCTATGTGTTTACTTCGCTTGCTGAATTGACCGTGCTTTATTAACTTGATGGCACTCTGATTATCAACTTTTAATTTAACTTTAACACTGTCATTAATCAGTTCATCAATTATTGACTTTAAGTAGAATATTTCCTTGGTACATTCTGCTGCAGCTATGTATTCGGACTCAGTTGTCGAAAGGGATACAATAGGTTGTTTTCTTGATGCCCAAGCTATAGGTCCTCCACAAAAGAAAATTATATAACCCGTTGTACTTTTCCTCGTAGCTATATCACCAGCAAAGTCACTATCACAATAAGCTATAAGTTCTTTACAGTTTGAATGTCTTTTATAACATATGCCTTCATTTTTCGTTCCATTTAAGTAACGTAGGATCCTTTTAACCTTAATTACATCTATATCTGTTGGATTTTCAATTTTCCTACTGCAGACATTCACTGAAAAGGATATATCAGGGCGAGTTTTGTTTGTAAGATATAGTAAGCTTCCAATAAGTTCTCTGTACGGAAATTTTTGTTTTAAAGTGATATTTTCATCCTGTTTTGAGTTGTCAACCATTGGCGTACATGCAGGTTTTGCATTTTTCATTGCAAAGTTTCTTAAAATATTTTCTGTATATTTTATTTGGCTCAATGCTATGAGTTCTTGATTTCTTAAAATTTCTATGCCCAAAAATGATGTTGGATTATTATTTTCTACCATTTCAAATTCTGTTTTTAATTGATTAATTAACTCTATCATTTCTTGCTCATTAGATCCAAATAATATACCATCATCAACATATATTGCTAGGAATAATGTTCTAATTTTACTTTTAAATATACATTGTTCAGTTTTTAATGCAACAAGACCTTTTAATTTCAAAAAATCAGTAAAACGTTTGTTCCAACATAATGGAGCTTGTTTCAAACCATATAATGATTTCTTAAGTAAACATACCTTGTCTTGCTTTTCGTAGCCTTCTGGAACTTCCATAAAGATCTCTTCTTCTAATTCCCCGTATAAAAATGCGGTCTTTATATCAAATTTCTTAATGTAGTAATTTTGATTCGCTGCAAGTGCAAATAAAATTCGTAAAGAGCTAACATTTACCACAGGACTAAAAGTTTCTTGGAAATCTATACCATACTGCTGTTCAAATCCTCTTATTACTAGTCGAGCCTTGTATCTTCCATCATCCTTTACACGAAATACCCATTTGCTTGATAAAATCTTTTTTCCTTCTACATCGCTTTTATTGACATAAACCCATGTTTTGTTCTGAGTTAATGATGCTTTTTCTTCTTCGATAGCTTTTAGCCATTTCTTCTTTTCTTCACAGTTTATAGCTTCTTGATAAGTTAACATTATGTAGTCATCATAACGTAATGGTCTTCTTATTATTCTTCTAGGTCTTGTGTTTTCTCTTTCGCCTTCTTCATTTTGGTTTTCTTCTTCTTGGTTTTGTTCTTCATCTTGCCTTTCTTCTTCTTCTTCTTCTTCTTCTTCTTCTTCTTCTTGGTATTGTTCTTCATCTTGGTTTTCTTCTCTTTGATTTTGCTCTTCATCTTGGTTTAATTCTTCTCTTTGATTTTGTTCTGCATCTTGATTTTCTTCTTCTCTCTGATTTTGTTTTTCAGGTATTTGTTCAACTCTTTCTTGCGTGTTTTCTTTTGCTTCGTTGTATGTATTTTTATCCTGTTTCTTGAAAATTACATCTCGATATATTACTATTTTTCTCTTTTCTTCATCCCATAATCTATAACCATTTATAGCATAACCTATGAAGATGTATTTTTTACTTCTTTCATCTAGCTTTTTAAGATATCCCAAAACTTTGGCATATGCGATACTTCCAAATATCTGTAGTCGACTCAAATCTGGTTTTCTTTTAAACCATTTTTCTGCAGGCGTAATTTCAACACTTTCAGTAGGACTTCTGTTTAATAGATACGTTGACATACGAGCAGCTTCGCCCCAGAAATGTTTTTCCAATCCAGAATCAAAAATTAGTGACCTTGCCTTCTCCATAATTGTTCTATTAAGACGTTCGGCCTTTCCATTTAACTGCGGTGTATATGGAATTGTCGAATTTATTACTATGCCTCTATTTTTACACCATGATTGTAATTCTCGGTTTATATATTCACGACCATTATCACAACGTAATTTTGAAACCTTCTGATTCATGAATGCTTCTACTTCAAGAATGTAACTTTTAACATGTTCTGTTACTTCATGTTTTGCATTTAATAAATAAATCATACTATAGTGAGTATAGTCATCCAAAAAAGTAAGCATATATTTCTTATCATCCCATGTGTTTGGTTCAATGGGTCCGCAAATATCTGTATGTATAGTTTCAAGCGGTCTACTAGCTCTATATCTTGTTGTATTAAAAGGAAATCTTGTTTGCTTAGCTTTCAGGCATATTTCGCACACTTTATGTAAGCATTCACATTCTTTTTCAGTTATATTCATACCTTTAGATAATTTTATTAACTTTTTCATATTACCTTTACTCAAATGTCCCAACTTTCTGTGCCAGTCTTCTACCAACTGCAGTCTATCTTCTGTTAATATGGAATGTTCTTTTTCTTTCTTCATATGTTTTAGATTTAATACATAAAGTCCATTATCAAGCTTCTTACCTTCTAATATATTTTTACCGTTTTTAGTAACAATAACTTCATTCTTCTTAAAAAGTACTTCTCCATTTTTTTCTGTTACAGCGTGCACAGATAATAAATTTTTACTTAATTCTGGAACGTAAAGGACATTTTCTAAAATACATTCATCAGTATTTACTGTCCCAACAGCTTCAGATTCTATTTGTTGGTTCTTTTTTGCAATTCCTATTTCTACTTTAATTTCTTGTACGCTGTTCAAAATGCTTTTGTTATTCACCATGTGAGATGTAGCTCCGGAATCTACTACGAAGTCTGTCATTTGCTTTATTTCTTCATCCTTTTCTGCAAAGAATGCTACTTTGTTTTTACTGTCAGATTTTGACATATTACCTTTTTCTCTAAAATAGCAGGATTTTTCTTCGTGGTTTGTCTTTTTACAAATTGAGCATGATTTGCTATTTATTGGATTATTACTAAAACACGACCTAGCTATATGACCAATCTTGCCACATTTGAAGCATCTTATTTTATTATTACTTTTTCTATTATATTTTTCGCTTGCCTTAAAAGCAACTGCACTTTCATTTTCATTTATCCTATTCTTATGCCTCATTTCTTCTGCTAACAACCTGGCTGTAAGATTTGTTAAAGTTCTCTCATCTGAAGATGTCGATTCCCACGCTGTACTAAAGTATTTGTATTGTTCAGGCAACGTAACTAAAATTTTAGATATCATCATACTGTCATCAATTTTATGGTTTAAAGTTTGCAAACGATATGCTATATTTTCCAATTTGCTGATGTGTAGTGAGATGTCTGAACCTTTTTTATAACTGTAATTGAAAAATTCCTGTATCAAGTTACATTTTTGTTCTTCAGTTCCTTGCTGAAAGATACTGCACAACTTATCAAACATTGATTGTGAATTTTCGCAATTTAAAATATGTGTTACTAATTTTTTATCTATAGTGGTTACTATAGTCTTTTGAGCTTTGGCGTCCTTTCTTGTCCATTCTTCCTTTTCTTGAGTTTTCGTACATGACAAGAACTTTTTATCCCCATTCACTATTTCCCATACTCCGTGAGCTTTGAAAGTAACAGTAATTTGAAACTTCCAGATTTGGAATGTTTCACTATCTTTTAATTTTTCAATAGATGAAATATCATCTAAAGATGCCATTTTTACTTTTTATAGCGAGCTTCCTGGGCCCATAACCTGTTCAAATTTTAGTTTTAATAAAACGTACACGCAGTTGTAAGGTTTTTAATTAAGTTTTTATTTATAACTGGTGACAGATCTATTTTTAGTTTTTACATATATTTGACATATATATTTTTCTTTTTTCAATTATTTTTACAACTAGATCTTAATTACCACATTTTAGGAATTATAGAAATTTATTATTTCTCAACATAGAACGTGTACATGAATTTTACCTTTAATTTAAAAGATAAAAAAATTCCAAAATTGTTTAGAATAGCATTCATAATTCTTATACAAAATATTAAGATGAACAGCACTATTTTTTTTGTTTACAACAGTTGCAAAACATTTTTCATTAAAAATATGATTTAATTATAAAATATGTTTGTAGTTCTATTGTTTTCCAAGATGGTGGAGGACGTGAAGAAATAATGTTTATTACGATTATTTCTTTCTCTATTTAATTAAATAGTAAAAACATTTAATCTTATTTTATATTTATTTAAATTTGAGAAGAATATTTAATAATGTAGATAGTTTACATACTTATACTGGAGGTTAATATTAGTGAATAATACAGGTTAAACGTCATTTACCGCAACCTTGACAGGCAGTAGGTCAGTAGACAAATGTACGAGGAACAAATTTACTGGAACGTCATCCAGGTTGTATAAAAGAGTGGCATAATAAAATGAAATGTAAGTATTAAATATTACAAATTAGTGTATAGAAATATGTACTTAATTAAACTTACCGTAGTTTCAATAGTTTTGAAGCTGTTGGTAGAATAAGCATTACAATATGCTTCAACCCGATCCAAAAATTTGGCGATATAACTTTTTGACCAATTTTAAAAAACTCTGATTCAGTACCATCATTTTGAAGACATCTAGCTTCTAATCCAAAACCACAAGAAGCGACTGCATCTGTAGTGAATTTACATGCTAAATTCTTTGCTTCAATTCCTTCTGTTGTCTTTGGTTGTTGTTCTAAATAAGATACAAGATTTTTGCAAACGTCTGATATCAAATAAAACATATTTTTGACCTGAAAATATTGTATTAGTACATACTAGCTGCATTTAAAATTACTTTATGTCATACTTTGCTAGTAGTAATTCCAGAAGAGACTATATTTCTGACTTGTTTCCAATCTTGTCCTCTAGTAACAAAAGGATTTCTTCCGGCTAATCGATCAACTTTTCCATCTATGTGAACATCATTATCATGGAAGCTGCTAAAATCTCTTATTAAAACGTTTTTAATAAGTTCAATGTCTCTTAGAATTACACCAGGTGTAATAAATTTATAATAACCCACGTAAGATTTGTCCGTATATTGACTGAAATAGAAAACTTTAAGAATTTAACAAGAACAAAAAACATAGACTATCGATGAAGTTTGTGCTGTGTAAGTACTCATACATATAGAACATAAATATTACTTGCAAAAGTATATAATGCATGCCATTTTCGACAAAAACAACGTAATAGAACATTTCTTTAACCAATAAATATTTATTACTTTTTATCAATTTATTAGTTCCTGTTTTACCATCTCTCAAAATTTGCTAAAAGATATTTAAAAATCTATTTTTTATTAGCCGATAAACTCAAATCTGATATCCTGAAACAGGTAAAAAAGTAACGTTTCTAGTTTTGCTAAAGAATCTCTAAATTATTCTTAATAAATTTTGCATATTAGTAAAAATTAGGAGGTATTAGGAATATTATTAAAATGGAAATTACTGAAATTTGGAACTCTCACAAAACCATATTAAAAATTCTTAAATTACTCTAGAGATTTTTCAATAAAAATTACTAGTGCTGAATAATTAATCGGCTTCACTGGTCTTCATTTTCGATTATTTAGTTTAAGCGGTTCGCCGGGTATTGCGAATAACCGAATAATAGTTTATTATAATTATTTTAATAAACTGCAAGTGTTGGTTTACTGATATTTGCAATAATAGAAGAAATTGTATTGAAATTGATGCAGTTAACCGGTTATTTGTATTTCTGTGATTATAATGAATAACCGGTTTTTGCAGTAAACGCGGTTAGGCAGTTAATTGCAGTTCCTGATCCCTGTTAACCGGCTATTTTCTTTGTTTTCACAGAACTGTACCTACGTTACCAACGTTAGGATACAACTGTTGTATATTAAGAAATATTATTAAACAAATAAAACTAATTTTCTATGTATCTACACACTGATGCTAAAAAAGTACACACTTAGAAATTTGAGCCGTGTAAACTTAAAATATAACGTGGTAAACTAGTTTCGTGTAGAATTCGACACTAAAATTTGTATTATAAAAGTTAGTGTAAAAAGATTAAGTTGGTAATCTTATATCCGTGTAAAATTTTCTACGACATTTTAAATTATCACTGGGTATTATATTTATTAAGACTAGTTTTAAACACACATTTGGGTAAAAATTTCTTAATTTGGTGTTGCTTGTATTTTTACACTAATTTTTGTACAATTTACTACAGTATATTTGTTAAAAATACACTGTCTAGTGTATTTCTAAAAACTGAAATGCCTGGTGTAATTTCAAAACATAATGTGTAGAAAAAACACTACTTTGTGTATATTTAAAAAATCGGTGTAGAAAGTATAGTACTTTGTGCATATTTGAAACATCGGTGTAGAAAGTACACTCTTATGTGAATATCTAAAATATTGGTGTACAAAGTACACTACTAGGTGTATGTAACGTTGGTGTAAAAAGTACACTACTTTTGTAAAAGAAATACACTATTTGGTGCATTTCTAGACAATAGTAAGTGTAAATCTGTACAACAGTTTATTCTTTTCGCATTTTTCATCGTGGTCGGAAGTATAGATACTCGTCTGATACTGTGCTTAAGCATTGGCAACATTATTAAGTTTTACAAAATTAAATAATGGAAGTGGAAGAAAGTGGACAAGAAAGTAGACTAATTTGTTTAAATTTAAAACTAAAACATAAAACTATAATTTCGATTTGTGAATGAACCTTAACAATAGTGTCTGCATTTATATAATGTAATAATTAATTAAGTACAAGTGTTTATATAAAAATGTATTTATGTACAATATTTTTTTTAATGGAAGTGCATATTTTTATATATCATACCTACCTACTCACTCGACACCGCGTATAAGATTTATACTAATATTAGTAAATATTTATAAAAAATATACACATTTTGATAATAAAATACAAATCTTGTGTAAAAAAAATGAGTACTATTTATATACTGTAATCAGTGTATATAAACACAAAATTGATGATAATATACACTACAAATAGGTATATTTATACACTAAAATTAGTTAAAGAAACCCACTATTTAGTGCACAATAACCACATTTACTTATGAAAATAAACACTAGTTTGATGAAAATGTACACCACAAATAGGTATATTTTTTCACTAAATTAAATTAAAAATGACACTACACTGTGTACTAATAACCGCAGTTATTTGGTTACAATAACTCATTTAAGAGTTAAAAAAACTACACGGTATAGTAATATCTACGAAATATATAGTGTTAATTAGTAACACATATCTCCGTGTTGTTTATTATCAAATGTCGATGTGGTAAATTCTATACTACAGCTGGTGGACCTATATAGACCAAATTTAGTGTAAAATTTAACACGGAATTTCTTAGTGTGTACATTTATAAAAACAAACTTATCATATATGTCGCCAAGTGTCTAATTTTATAATTATTTATCATCAATACATTTTAAATTGCAAAGGCAAATTATAATGCATTCATATTTCCAATTTGTTCATAAAAAACTAAATTTAATAAAATAATATAATGAATATCCTCACTTGTAAATTCTCCTGTATATTTGCCCTGGGTTTTCAGTCATCATTAAAGATGGACCCAAATTTCCTAACAAAAATGTTGGTGCCGGCCCAGACACTCCACGTTTCTTCCAATAATCATATCGATATGATAAAAATAAAAGTAATAACACAAGTATCACAGTAACGAGTACTACCAGCGGCAACATTCTTCTAACACTAATTCGTATAGATCTGCTGCAAGTGTTTTAAACGATGGAATAAATTTAGTTCAGAGAGTGATATATAATCATGGTAATGTACTTGAAAATAAACTGTATAAATTTGATAATAGATGATAACAGTTATGTTATTTAATGGAGCTGACCCAAGGTTAGTGGAGTATATAAGGTTGCCTCGTAATCTGCAACTAATAAGAGCCAACTAGCTATGACTTGCCAATTTATAAAGTATGATATAATGTATATATATATATATATATATATATATATATATATATATATATATATATATATATATATATATATATATATATATATATAAGTATTTTAAAAGTGCAAGGGTTATATGATAGTTATTTTTTTAAGGGCCGGTATTTCAATCTTCAGATAAAGTGCTGGATAACTTATCTGTTGTATAAATGAACAATATCGCATTAAAAAATGACATTCAATACAATTTACTTCATTTATGCTTTTATTACGATGCGATATTTTATCATTTATCTGACGGATAGTTATCTTGAACTTTATCCGGAGATGGAAATACCGGTCCTATATAGAATTATATTTTGTATATGAAATACATTATTACTTAATTAATAAAATTTATGAACTTTAACCAGTTAAATAAATTAATAATAATTTACAGAACTAACTTTACGTCAGTGTTTTTCTATTTCTTTTTGGATCCACTCTTGTTAATTGAAATATATCTTCTCTTTATGGATTGTTGAACACGTATTTTGGGATTAAAAAAATATTCTTATAAAAATTCATTGCCGGAAATTTTTTTTCTTTAGTAGTATCAAGTTGATTTAAAAATGTTTGAATGCAACTTTTACTTCCTGTTCAAACATTTGTTTCTTCATCTAATTGTTTTTCTAACTAACATTTTTCGTGCATCTCAGATTTTTTATAGTGCAACACATTATTTTTAAGTTCAACATTTTCTCTTTCTACTTTGCCAATATGTAGTATCTTCGTTCGTATCAATAATCGTTTCATAATTTGAATATTTTTCATGAGGCACCACAGAATCATTTTGACAAGTAGTTTATGCCGTAATTAACTGTTCCACTAACAACTTTTGTTGCTTTTTCTGTATCCGTTCTGTTACTTTAGATATTGTTTCACCTTCTTTTGATATATCAAACAGTAAGTAGAGTGACGGAATTGCTACAATAACAAATAACATAGAACACCTATATTTTAGCTGTTTATAAAACGTACATTGTCAATTAAATACATAATCAGCAAAGATATTGTTTTATTGTATGACTATAATATTATTTAAGAGGAAAATGATTTTAAATACAGTTAAAAATGTTTATATTATCCTGTATTTTTAATTAGATTATGTACCTAGCCGCGCTAGCATTTCATACTCATAATCATCTAACATGAAAACTTTACTGTAAATTCTCTTACATTTGGAATATTTTTTTTTTTTGTAGCATTTACGAATTTATTCTTTTAGAATATGGGAATCTTTAGAAAATGTGAAATATTTGAGTTGATCATTTTTTTGGAATATATAGGTACACTACGAACTGATCCTCCTGACATCTTAAAACAAAGTAAAACATTTGCAGATATTTAAAATTTGAGAGGGATTTCATGTGAGTTTAATTTTTTAGTAACTCACAAATCATTCATCGGTAAAATCGTGTTATACATGATATGAAAGAGAATATCATACTGAATTCAAATTTTTAAACCGCGGCCAAAAACCTAAATATGTCGCCTTTTTCCCAATTGGCGGGAGGTTCCCATGTTCCGATATCAGAAAAATATCGATATGTTATGCAGCGCATTTTTCTGGACAAAATTTTTGACGTAAAATCAAAAATATCCTGGACTATAAAACCTCTTTAGAATGAAAGAAATCTGATGTGGCCAGAACATTACCTTCCGTTAATTCTATATATTTTGTACAAATTTCATACAGAAAGTTCCTTTTAAAAGATTCTATTTCTTGTACATTAACTTCCGGCAGTTGTATGTATTTTATACAAATTCTATAGAGTTAAATTTCTAGCAAAAGACCCTATATTTCCAGTAAAATTATGAGACAAACACAATATGTCAATTTCAATTGACACTGACATTTTTCAATCATAAATTTCTTAATATATTAGCTGTTTCCATAGCTACGGCTACTTTATGAAATTTAATTTGTTTATAATTTTTGAACTCTATATCCATTTAATATTAAGTGTAAAATGCAGTCAAATCGTAAAGAAAATAAAATATTCTTTAATATTTATAATAACATTAAATATGAACGACAGTTCATAAATTAAATTTAAAAAAATCTGATGTGGCCAGCACATTACCTTCCGTCAGTTCTATGTACTTTGTACAAATTTCATACAAAAAGTTCCTTGCTAAAGATTATATTTCTTGTACTTTACCTTCCGGCAGTTGCATGTATTTTATGCAAATTCCATACAGAAAATTTATAGCAAAAGACCCTATATTTCCAGTAAAATTATAAGACAAACACACTATGTCAATTTCACTTGACACTGACATCTTTCAATCAAAATTTTCTTAATATAGTAGCTGTTTCCATAGCTATGGCTACTTTATGAAATTTAATTTCTTTATAATTAACTCTATATCCATTTAATAGTAAGTATAAAATGCAGTCAAATCGTATAGAGAATAAAATATCCTTTAATATTTATAATAACATTAAATGTGAAAAAATGATATTTAACATAGTTTTTTCAAGAAAAACTGTTAAAATCTTCAAATGGGGGTATTTCCGTTTGACCAGTTGTAAGTTGTAACCAAAATCAGTTCTTCATATGGATGTAACGAAGAAGAATACGAAAGAATTATAATTTTTTAAATTATAGTATTAGAGTTATCGCACACACACACAAACACACACAAACATATAGATATCATTATCAAAATTATTAATTAAAAATTCATCATCGAATTATTTGACTAAAGACAATACCTTCCTTACCTAAAGCTAACGAAAAGTAAAAAGGATAAATAATAATAAATAAAAAAGGTTTCATAAAATGTGATATAAATAAAGCATTAAGGAAATTTTCAAAAATTTGCTCTGTTTGAAACATTGTATAGCTCGCTATCTATTGGTTATAGAAAAATAAGTTTTAGGTAAAAGTTGCAGGGAATTTAATTCGCAATAAATTCAAAAATAGCTATTTTTGCCCAACTGCTTATTGATGAAGAGATATTTTGAAAAAACCGATGTTTTGCGGCATTTTTTACAAGTTGGCGGTGATTCCCGAGGGATCCCAAGGTCGAAAACTTGTATTTTTGTTAGGACCCCTAATATATAACATCCAAAAATCAAAAATACTCGACCTTTTGCAGAGTAAATCTACCTAATGACTGGACTAATAATATGTATGAAATATAATCTCCAATAGGTAGGTACATACATTCGATACCGGTAGAAGAATACTTACTGACCGTAATGCTTATTACGTTTTTTACTCGACGCTACACACAAATTTATATAACGTCATTTATTGAAAATATTATTTAAGAACTAATCGAATTAAGTTTGAAAATAGTAGATAATTATATTACCCACCTATTTATTATGTTTTATATTCATATTTTTGTATGCAACTGTAATTGTATTGGATATTTCAGAAGAAAAATAAAAGAGTGATGTTTCTTATAAAATATAATTTATTATTTATATTATATCATTAATCACAAAAATTATATTAAATAATAGTTTTCTCTGCTTTTTAATATTTATTTTATATCATACATTTCTCCTATATAATAGTTATATTTATGTATTAAGGGCATAATCGAAAGATTATAGCACGGGGGAATTTTTCCTGAGTGCTATAATCTTGATTATGCCCGTGGTACATACAACGTTTTATTTTATTTTGATTCCCAAAATTGAAGGATTAATTAGGTATACATAATATTGTACGAGTACTGGCGTTGTAAATTTTAGGTGTGCTGTGGTTTCTATGTAGTTTGTTTGTGTCGCTACATTGTTTGTTTACAAACAATTATTAATTTAGTGTCAGATGAAAATGGATGATAACCAAGAAAATAAGTATTCCAAAGAAATTTTGGACGAATATGACGCTGCACAGAGTAATTTAGTACCAGAAAAGTCCAAAGATACATATGAGAAGGAATACGAAAAATTCTGTGATTGGCGACGTTCAAAAATTGTCAGCAGTTGCGATGAAAAACTCATTATGGTGTACTTATCTCAAATGGTAAGGAAATGTACAATTGTACCTGTTTATAGTCAATTAACAATTTTCATTTTGTTTAGTCAAAGATTTATAAGCTGTCATCTCTTTGGTGTATCTACTCTAAGCTGAAAAAAATGATTAAGGTAAAGGAAGGAATTGATATATCACGGTTTCTTTTGGTTACCGAGTTTATGAAAAATAATTCTGTGGGTTCTGTATCTAAGAAATCACTAGTACTGCAACGAGATCATATTCAGGAATTTATTCTAAAAGCACCAGATTCTACCTATTTGTTAGTTAAGGTACGCCATTTGTGACTAATTGTTTATTTTTTTGTATTGTACATTGCTGTTCGTAGGTTGTCAGTCTTTTTGGTATGTTTGGAGCGTGCCGACGAGAGGAACTGCACGATTTACGTGTTCAGGATGTGACGCTTGAGGGATCGGTCCTTCTGGTGAAGATTCGTCAGACTAAAACCTACACGCCGAGGCAGTTTACAATTGTCCCGAATAGTGGCCCCGTTGATTACGTGGCTTTATACAAAAAATATGTTGATTTACGTCCTAAACATAGCAAAATAAATAGTCTGTTTTCGGTGGTAAATGCACTTCCCATACAGTGGGGAAGTACATACTTGGAAAAATGCCTCGAATGATTGCGGAGTATTTAAAACTACCAGATGCGAATAAATTCACCGGGCATTGCTTCCGCAGGAGTGCTGCAACTATGTTGGCTGAAAGCGGGGGGGATACAAGAGCTCTAAAACAATTATACTCTATTCGTTTTAACTATAGAGCGTTAGGTAAGATAGGGCCTAAGATTCTAGCTGTCTGATTGGTTTAAACGTAAACCGAGTTTACACAATAAAATAATTGACGCGAAATTTAAATTTGCTTGACAACTGTATCAATTATTTTGACGTCTGACAAAATAAATAAAAGTTAACAAAGTCAATAGTACACGATTTATTGCATATTATTAATTTCTGTTCAGTTCTGTTTGTTAAGTACATTATTGTTCTTTTCGTTTATCTAATTTTCATAGTATTTTGACGTTATATTTCATATTACAAAAATTTTGTTGTGCGCGTTTTCTTAGTTTTTAGTTAGTAGTTCATTAGTTTTGTTATTGTCTCTTCGTTGATATTATAGATAAAAATAGATAGATAGCACATGTACGTACAAAAATTGTTAATTTGAATTCTTTATTTAATACATGTAAAAACGGCCGCGCTCGAAACGCCATCTAGTCTATAGTTAAAACGGATAGAGTATAGGTGGATGGCGATCAGAAAAGGTTGCAGAATCCTACGTCGAAAATTCCCTCCAAAATAAAATTAAGATAGCTCAAAGCATCTCTGGTGAAGCATCTTCGTCAAGCGTCACATCTAACGCATCGATCAGTTATGGAGTTGGTACATACGGCAATGGAATCACGTTAACAAATCTTACTAACTGTACTATCCCATTCAAGAAAATGTAATTTCAAATAGTTCTTTCAATAAATGTTCTAAAAACATGTTCATGAATAATTAAATGCTAAATCAAAATTGCGATTTATCGAATTTATTGTTTTTTGACATTTATTCATAAGCCACGATTTTGATTTGTTGAATAGCTGTTGCTTGGCAACTTTATAGGCTCTCGGGCGATAAAAGCCAAATTGCGCCCGCTTTTGAGAGCGAATAAACAAGTTTATGATTCCAAAATAAAATAAAAATATAAATAAGCGTCCCTTTACGAATAAAAAACAACGTATAAAGAGCGTGACAGTAAAAAATAATATCGTAACAAGAATTTTATAAACATTTACTGGTACAACAAAGCCTACCGCTATAAAATCCTCAATAATGCGCTATAATATCGGTTACTATTATTCGTAACTTAACCTAACCTCAAAATGCACGGTGAACTTCTATTATGCCTTTGCCAAATATTCCTTTCCGCTATAACCGGGCATTTTCCCACAGTATCCACTTGCCTGGAGGCAAGGGCGCTAAAACCACCGCCATCAAGCACTTCTCTCAAGCACGTAGCCAGCAGTGTTGCCAGAATTATTTTTTGATTAGTACTAGATTTGTTGATAAAAAGGACTAAAAATTCAATAAATTAAATTTTTCTCACTAAAATTGTACTAAGCAATATAATAGTACATTAAAACACAAGTATCATAAGGCAATCTGTTAACGTACGAGTCCAAGTTTGGAAAACGAGCCACCAGGCGAGTTTTACAAAGGACGAGTGCGTCAACAGGCTAAATGATACATGTTTTTTATACTATTTTTTCTATTGAGGTAATTTTACAATTAGATTTTTTAAAAAAAGGACTTGTCAAAAGTATGAGTTGGTGTTTTTTTATCAGTTATGTTGGTAGCGCTTCCCGCTAAAAATTGAAATTTCACATTTTGACAGTTTGTGTATCTTGTGATTTTGTCTGATTGTTTACATTAAAACATTGTATCAAGCATTATACAATTATGAAATAGGAAAACCATTACATACAATGAACTCCAAGGTTTATTAATGAACCATCCTGATATGAGATATCGGTGGTTCGTGTTGGTTACTATCATAAATAAAACTTGAATATGGGATTGAAGGACGTTATGTGGACCATCGAGCCTTTTTATTGAGAAAACAACATATAAATAAAACTCTTTAAATAATGCAATACAATTTATTATTTATTAATTACTTTCCACTATTTTGTCAACACTCACTGCTTAGTTGCACAGATAACGGCAACAGCTGTTCTTACACTTTTTTATACAAAACATATATGGCATATATTCGATAGTTCGCCACAACGTGGACTGGAAATCAAGGATTAAAACGTCAACTTTTCATATTTGTTTGCTAGTAGCCGCCACAAATTGAGTAGACAATGTCAACATTTTCAAGTAACGTGCATCATACATTTCATAACCTGCATGGAATAACAATACATTCAATTCAAAATTGCATTACCATAAATGTAAATTATAATAAATAAAACTTACCGTTTTAATTATTTTGACAAAGTAAACCTGAGCGCATTGTTTCTTGTTTCATAATTTTTTAGTTGAAATTTTAACTTCACAGATTCTTATTCTTTCTTAACTAACACAGCTATAGCTATAAATTTCTTTTCTTTCTAGTCCTATCACCCAGAGAAAGGATAAAAATCCTCAATTAGAAATAATATTTTAACACAAACAATTTACCATTTTGAGGTTATCTGTCAGTTATGAAAGCATGACTACCACCTCTACAATACAAAAGGCGCCAAAAATAGTACGTTTATAGATTTTCTAAACGTCGTGTTTTCAGTGAAAAACAGTGCTTTTATAGAAACAAAAGAACACCGAAATAGAAAAATTAATTTCTTATATTATTTAACAAATTTTATGACGTTAACATACACATACTGTTAAATATTACACAATCTCTTTTAAACATTATTTAAAATTTATTCTTTTAATTTTGTAGCGGCAATATATAAATAGGCATCTTCAAATAAATATGTAGCTTATAATAATAAAAACATGAATTAAATAAAATATTTATCATTTTATTTTATTATTTTTGAAACAAATAAACATAAATTTAAAATATTTCTCTTATTATTAGTTTTACACATAACTTGTTCCGTTTAAGCCATTCAGTATTGTAGAGAATAGGGTATAGTTCTGAACTCTCTTTGGCTGAAATTGGAGACAAGAGATAAGTTTACCCAATGTAATTTCGGTTACTTAGGCGCCGATGTCAGCGCCATTTGCTGAATGGCTTAAATGGAACAGAGTATAGGTAATACATAAATATAGAAAAAAAAATCACAGAATTAATATCAATGTAGTATAAAAACTTTACAAAAACGTACTTTCGGGGTAAATGTAACTATAACAAAAATAAAATAATATTATATTATTAACTGTTAAGAACTAGTATTATCTTAGGTCAGCGATCTAATAATTTATCTTATTTGGTTGAAGATAGTTTTTAATCAGTCTAAAGATATTGGAACGTTGGAACTTGGAACCAATTACTTTCTCTTCTCTAGTATGTAATAACTGAATAACAATTACGGCTGAAGAAATATATCTTCATCTTCAGAACCTTCAAGTGTTATATTGGTATCATCATTACGCAAGTTTTTTTCTGTCATATTACTGTTAGGCTGCCAGTTATGGCATTCATTATTGTTTAAAAGTTCCTTACTTAAAAGTAGTGAATTGCATGTTTTTATCAAGTCTATTTCTAGTTTTGGATTTAATCAAATTTAGTTGTGAAAACACACGATCTGCTGCAGCTGAACTATGAGGCAAGCATAGCAGCGCACAAATAATTTTGTGTAATTTTGGAAACATCTGTTTGCCATTACTATTTTTTAGTGCACCCACAAAATTCCAAAAAAATTCCACGTCATCTAAAATATCATTTTCGACGTTTTTTATTTCAATTATATCTGGCAGAAGACGCCATTCTGTATTTATATCCTCATAGTCTATACCATTTATAACATTAGGAAAACAAATTAATAAATTTGTTATCGAAGTTATTTCACCTGATATTGCCAATCGAGGATTAATATTTTCTAATAAATATAATAAATTATTGTCCAATGTAAAGGGTTTTTTTATTTGAATTGATATTTCCACATAAAAATCTAAACAACGTACACGAAAGTTATACAAATGTTTTTCAATTGCTTTGTCCAAAGTAGGTATTAATACATCACATTTCGAACCGAGATATATTTTATCAATAGGCAAGAAATGTTTTGGATTACTTGATTCAATATTTGATAATTCTGTTGTATCAATATATATTTTTTTTAAAAAAATTACGTAAGATTAACTTATATAAACATTCAACTTCAGTTTTTATTTTATATATTTGAGGCCTTTCGCTTTGGAATATTAAATTTAATTTATTTACTAAATTTAAAATATATGCTAAAAACGAAAAATATAATTTGTATACTGGGTTATTAAGAGCATTTAAAATTGTTTCTGATGCTCGTAAATTATCTTCTGCAACAGCAGTAGTAAAAAACAAAATTAAAGCAGGCCATTGCTCTAATATTCTGGTGACAACAGCTAGGGTACCTTTATAACCAGGGTATGTTCATGGCGTGGCTCACGTTTCGTCCGCCATTACCGGGACATCTGTTATATGTGTTGTTCTTGCGCAAATTATTATGTATTTTCGTGGCTATTTGTTTTATTTTAATGAAAAACACATTTAATTATCATTTTAATATGTATTTAAAGTGTAAGTAATATATTTTATCTTATTTATTGTGTAGTTTGTTAAGATACCCACCACGATGACTGTCACTGAAAACAACTATAAATTACGAATATTAAGCACAATCATTTAAATTTTTAAAAGGTAAGTTTAGAATATACAATTATTATGTAAATAAGAACTACATATATTAAATTAGATGTGATAATAACAACCCAAGTCATATATTCTACATAACCTCTAAATGTATGTCTTAATTATAATTGCGTATCTCTTAAATTAATTAATTTTTATTACCTTTATAAATTCACAGTGTGATAATTTAATATTCTTTTATAATATAATATCACATTTATTACAAATAAATAGGGATATGAATTACCGATAATGGCGGTGATCTTGGCTCATGGCCATACCCTGGTTATAAAGGTACCCTAACAACAGCTAGGGTACCTTTATAACCAGGGTATGGCCATGGGCCAAGATCGCCGCCATTGTCGGTAATTGATATTCCTATTTATTTGTAATAAATGTGATATTATATTATAAAATAATATTAAATAATCACACTGTGAATTTAAAAAGGTAATAAAAATGAATTTATTTAAGATATATACAATTATTATTAAGACATACATTTATAGGTAATGTAGAATATATGATATGTGTTGTTATTATCACATCTAATTTAATATCACTAGTTCTTAATTACATAATAATTATATATTCTAAACTTACCTTTTAAAAATTTAAATGATTGTGCTTAATATTGGTAATTTTTAGTTGTTTTCAGTGACAGTAATCGTGATGGGTATCTTAACAAACTACACAAGTAAATAAGATAAAATATATTACTTACACTTTAAATACATATTAAAATGATAATTAAATGTGTTTTTCATTAAAATAAAACAAATATCCACGAAAATACATAATAATTTGCGCAAGAACAACACATATAACAGATGTCCCGGTAATGGCGGACGAAACGTGAGCCACGCCATGGCCATACCCTGGTTATAAAGGTACCCTAACAACAGCTTGAAGTGAGAGCCATCTAGTTTGACTAGGTCTTAATAATTTATGAGGTTCTAAATTTGCGAAAACTTGATAAGCTTTAAATTCACCCAATCTTTTGTAACTGTGAGCGAAATAATTATAAATATCTCTAGTTAAATCTTCAACGGATTTGGGCAACTTGTTACATGCTGCCGAAGAACATAAATGAAAGCTGTGACAAATACAACCTATGACAAATAAATTGTTTAAATAGCGCTTGTACACCAGATTTATTTCCCATCATTACCGTGACATTGTCTGCAGCAAATCCAATAAAGTTTTGAATTGGAACTTTAAGTTTATGTAATAATTCTTTTATTGCCTTATAAATACTTTTTGCATTACTAGACTTAATTTCGATTAAGGAAACAAATCGATCTCGAACATTATTTTTTGTAAACTCGTAATATCGTACGACGATTGCCAAACATTTCTTTATACTAATATCAGTTGTTTCATCTGCAATAAGGGAAAAAAGCTATTTGTTCTAAACTTGCAGGACCTAACTGATCTAAAATGATACTTGTTCCTTTACTTCTACTACACTTTTTTTTTTAAATATCTGAATCGTAACCAATGGACTGCATTAATTTTGGAAGATGTTCTAAGAGCCTCATTGGCAAATTATGTTCTACAATGAACATGGCTAATTTTAAATTACCGAGAAATATATCTTTTTCTAATTTGTTAAAAAAATTTAAATCCAAGGTATTTGCTATTGATGGAGTACATTTGGCAGCATTAAATCTGTTAATATGAAATTTACTATTACCATGACGCGTAATATGTGTTACTGACCCCTGTAATATCTTTTTTATTATACCTGCATCATAATCACTGATCATCGTACTAAAAAGCGTGCTTAATCTCGATTAAAACACGCCGTGCTTTAAAGTCGCTAAGCAACAACAAACGTTAACAATTTGTTTATTTATAATTGTCAATGAAAATAAGCAATACCTACTGATTTACTTCAATTATTCATATAAATGTGTGATGAATTTTAAATAATATATTTTCTATTCCACCATTTGTACACTATTAAAATGTAACACATTTCACATCATATGCTTGGCACATGCGCAGTATTTTTGAACAAAATTCACCAGGCGTGAAGCCACTGTTTGTAGGTTAGAATATAATTAATCATGTATAACACCTACAAAGGAAATTGTCTTCATAAATTGGAATAATTATTCATTTATTGGTAACATAGGAATAACCATGTTCTATTTTGGCCTGATTTAGCATCGTGCCTCTTTGCCAGAATCACTCAACAATGGCTACGGGACATATGAGAATGAGAACAAGACAATACAAGAAATATTCCATCGCCCAAATGAACAAATTTGGGATTTATTAATGGGGAAAGTATACGATGAAGAATAGGAAGCCACTAGCAGAAAGTTCTTTGGTATTTCGCTAACAGTACATCATTTTACATATGGAGTTATAGACAGCATAGAAATATGTTTGTAAGTTTTTTATTTATGGTATTTAATACTCTTTTAAATAAAAATTGAAAGTACAATTTGTGTTATTAGATATTTTTATATTCGGCAGTTGAAGTTCATTGCTTTCATTTAGTGTTTGTACATTCGCAACATTTACTGTTTGCATATTCGTAGTTTTTATTGACGAATTGGACGCAACACTGGTTCTATTTCCATTCACAACTTCGGCTATACGTTGTGACACTTTTATTTTATTTACGGTGGACTCTTCAATGTAACCAGCCGCAACCGTAGAGGACTTCCAGCCCACTTGACGTTTAAGCTCATCTACGGTCATTCCGCTATTCGCCATGATCGTAGCAGATGTCCGCCTGAAAGCATGGCCAGTATATTTCTCAGCGTCCGGAAGATTCAAGAAACGTGCTACGCGAGGACATTTTCCTACGCTGTTAATTCCAACAACTTGTCTAACACATTTTCCATTTGAATACTTCAAAAAGACTCTATCTGTTGTTACATTGTCCGGGCGTAATAAAAGGTATTTATCAAATAAATGAACATAAGGAATACTGGAATCGTCAATAATAACAAATTTTCGACCTTTTTCAGTTTTTGAAGGACGAATATTAATTATTAGAACGGAACCCTCTCTTTTAATATCTGACATACGTAAATTACACAATTCGTATCTTCTGCAAGAACCGAATACACCACAAATAGCGACAACCTTGAAAATAAAATTGTTATTTATATATTTCTCAAAACTGAGCTGACAAACTGAGTACTTTCAAATATAAAAAAGTAACATCAGGGGCCTCTAGGAAAAATTTACGTAAATCTTCTTCTGTAAAAACGTATGATTTCTTAGCTTCATATCCTTTATTTAGTCCTTTCATAAAGGCATGTAGCTTATGAAAGGATAGTAAATCTATTCCATTTTTGATCCTTAGCATTGTTTGAAGTTTTGAATGCATGCACCAGAGAGAGGAAGATTTATACATACTAGACTGTGATGAAATATAAAACATTTAGTCAAAAAATCAAGTAAGTAATTATACTTGCGGAATATTACCATTTCCATCATGTAGGCAAGCATTACTGATTCATTGACTGTTTTCGAATTCTTGCTCTCATACTCTTTAAAATAGGCTTCCTTTGACTTGTTAGGGACCAATCTTAATTCAGCTTGTTCAGCCAATTCTTGTATACTAGATGAATGCTTCTCCATTTTATCCTTGTTTTCCGTCTAAATTAAGAAGGATCTTGATAGTTTTGATGTTTATAATCTTGTTTATAATAAATAAACAACAAATTGCGAAATGGCAAATCCGCATAGTAACGTAAACAACAAATGCTAAACAATCTCCGTGTAAACGATGTTATGTCATATATCATAAACAATTATAAAACGTCAAAATCAAAATTTTAGATTCTTTTTTCCAACATATTGTGCAGGTATAATAAAAAATAGCGTATGATACATGTGTATAAGAGCCATTAAAGCACTCGTGCCTTTAAAAGCGCTCCGCTTCGCGTCGCGCTTTTAAACTTGTCACGCGTGCTTTAATGGCCGGCTTATACACTTATATCATAATATACTATTTGCATATATTACAGTAAGCTTCATTCGTGTTCGGATATCTTCCAAGCCAACTTGAAGATCCTGGAATAGACTTTTCCAATCTTCTCGGTAATTCTGTTTATATACTTTTTTTAATTTTCATTGTTGTCTTCCTTTTCTTCCGTTTGCTTTTCTTTATCAATACATTACTAGGATTTTCATCAGAGGAACTTGTAGATGTAGACTCCAAAGAAGAAGGGCTATAAACTATCAAAAAGATAATATATTATTAAATAAATAAAATGTAATTAAAACACACAAAAATTACCTCATATTAGCTTGATTAGGATGTTCTGTTATGATAACATTAACGTCTATATTGCTGTTTTAATTACTAGTAGTAGGTTTGACTTTAACAGTTCTAGTCACAAACCTACGAAATATATAAATAAATTTATGTACATTAATAAAATATTAATTTACTTACTTATCCATAATAATAGCTAGAAGTCGACGTTCAACGTCGTAAGTCGTTAGGTTAGGTTTTAGGTTAAAATGCACCATGCACAAAATGTACCTAAGTATAGGTATGCGTAAAAACTACAAATTCGTGTACAACACAGAACACATGAATAATCAACATACGGTTCCGTTCAAGAAGTCAGGAAAGTGAACGAACAACGAACTAACTGAATAAAAGCGCGAATGAATTTGATATTTGAATGCATAGAACATAAAGATTTTTTTATAAATGTAAAAGTACTAAAAAACACTAAATATTAGAAAAAAATCACTATACTTCTGGCAGTGAGTACTGAGTCACTAAATCGTACATTCAACAGTATAACAATTAACTACTGTAATTATTTTAGGTACCTACGTATTTTTTAACCAATACCTCTAATGCCGTACTTTCGTTATAAATTTCTTTCAGTTTTTCTTCTATTATTTCATTTTACACCATAATAAAAAAATCTGGTGTGGCCAGCACATTACCTTCCGTCAGTTATACGAAAATTCTACCGGTGAACTGTTACTGGTAAACAGCTGTTTATCAGGTTATAGCTACCGGAATCGATATTTTAAGAACGCAAGTGGTAAACAAGGTAGATCCATAACCTATAAAAAAAATTGAAAATTTGAAACAGAGATTTTTGAGATTAGATTCTTCATGAATCCGATAGATGGATCTGGTAGATATTGTACAATTTTCGAATACGGTAACTTCTTACCACTCGTGTCTTCGAACACAGTCAGTAGAAGCGGTACCTACCAGTAGAATTTTCGTAAATGCCTTTGTATTTTCTATAAAATCCATACAGAAAGTTCCTTGCAAAAGATTCCCAATTTCTTGTATGTACATTACCTTTCGACAGTTATATGTATTTTACACAAATTCCACACAGAAAGTTTCGAGCAAAAATATCCTACATTTCGAGGTTTTGAGTAAAATTATTATTATATATTAACACAAATATACTACGAATATGTCAATTGACACTGACATCTTTCAATCAAAATTTTCTTAATATAGTAGCTGTTTCTAGCATAGCTAGCTAATTTATGAAATTTAATTTGTTTATAATTTTATAACTCTATCTATTTAATATGCAGTATAAAATGCAGTCAAATCGTATAGAGAATAAAATGTTCTTTAATATTTATAATAACATTAAATGTAAAAAAATGATATTTAACATCGTTTTTTTAAGAAAAACTGTTAAAATCTTCAAATGAGGGTACTTCCGGTTGACCAATTATAACCAAAATCTGATCAGCTCTTCATATGGATGCAACGAAGAGGAATACGAAAGAATTATAATTTTTGGAATTGTTGTATTAGAGTTATCGCAGACGAAAATTTTGTTACATACACACACACACACACACACGCACACACACACACACACACACACACACACACACTTACACACATACACACACACACACACACACACGCACGCACGCACGCACGCACGCACACACACACACACACACACACACACACACACACACACACACACACATACATACAGACATCATCGTAAAAATAGTAAAATCGTATTCTAGGGACCTTAAAACGTGCTTATTCATTAAAAACTCACCACCGAATTTTTTGACCAAAGACAATACCTTCCTTACCTAAAGGTGACGGAAGGTAAAAATTAAAATAATGATTTCAAAAATAAGCTACATAAAATAAAATTCAAACGAGTGGGCCGACTGATGCCGATTGGGCTCGTAATTCTGTATACATAGTGTCACATTTAAGGTACGAATGCATTGGGATCTCGAGAACCATAAGAGCTACGAGGTTGGTTAAATTAGACAAAAGTTGCCCCTTTAGGAGACCATTTTAATGGTATTTTGTTATTTGCGAAAAAATGCATAGGTCACTAGATATAGGCGAAAATGTAAATTTTGCAGGTTTTTATTTTTGCAAATAAATTCGAAGTGTAAAATTATACTGTATTTTGGTTTGCACATCTTTAGGGCACTTTTTTATGTTCTTTCGACTGGCGATGCTCAATTTTTTTTATCAATGTTGGTTTTCGAGGATTGATGTCAAAGTTTTATTTTTTATATGGACGCCATATTGGAAAGTTACGTCATTGAAAAGAGAATTTTTTTAGCTTTACAATGATATAAAATAGTAATAATTTATGTTTATTATTAACAGAGAAATTAACAAAAAATATTATTAATACTAAAATTTACAGTACAATATTTAAATATTAGATTTGGAGGACAATGGATAGGGACCAACAGCGAAATCAAGTGGCCTGCTAGATCTCCAGATTTAACACTTTCAGATTTTTTATGGGGATACTTAAAAAATAAACTTTTTATTCGGGAATAGAATGAAAATTAATTAAGAAATGCCACAGTAAGAATTATAAATCAAAGTAGGCCAAGAATGCTGAGAAAAGTTTTAGAAGGAACCAGGCCCGGATTACCCACAAGGCCAACCTAGGCCATGGGCGTAAGCACGAAGGGGGCGCACATCGAGTAGTTGAATAAATGAGAAAACGAAAAGAGAGAAGTGCCTGCAGTTACTAGACAACGTAAACAGTCACATTTGCTTTAATTATACAAAATTAGTATAGTAGAGTGATTGGTAAATCCTGTTGAACTATGACATTTGTCGAAGATTTTAAATAATTCTAATATTTATATACCGGGTGTCTACTTACGAATCTTGGCAAATACAATGTTAACATTTTCATACTGTAATTTTTGCCCTATGAATTTTAGAATAAAAGCATAAATACGAAAATTGTTCAGAAGAAAAATCCAAAATTATTGTTTACATGCGTTTCATTCGAGAGATAGAGAAGCAAAATAAAAGTTGTAATCTTTAGCTACTTATAAAAAGATGATAAATGTATCATTGATGACTGATAATAGTAGGTATATTCAAAAACAAATTTCATAAGGCAATCTGTTAACCCACGAGTCCAACTTTGGAAAACGAGCCGCTTCGCGGTTTTTATATTATTTTTTCTTTTGGGGTAATTTTATAATTCTATTAGATTTTTAATAAATGCGACTTGTAAAATCAGTTACGTTGGTAGCACTTCCCGCTAACAAATTGGACTTCAGGGATGAAAATTATTTGTTGACTGACAGCAAATTGATGTGGATATGTCATTTATGTATCAGTTTTAAAAGAAGTAAGTCATACCATCTCTAGAAAACGAAGAGCTCCAAAAACAGTACGTTTATAGTTCTCCTTAACATATTTGCAGTGCGTATATAGACTCATAAAGGCACCGATATAGAACAAAAAATTAATGAAACCAAGCATTATTAAAACTCGGTATATATTGAAAGGGGGAGGAGGGGTGCAGTCATGAATTTTGGCGTAGGGCGTAAAGAAATGCTAATCCGGGCCTGGAAGGAACAGAACGAAGGGCGCAGAAGTGCGTAGAACGAAATGATGGGTTAATAGAAAATTTATTGTAAAGTTTTTGTAAATAATTTTTGTATTTTTAACATTATTTGTTTATTAAATAGTTATTTTCTTAAACAGCTGCCTTCGATTTACTTTTTTCAATTAAATTTTAGTATTAATAATATTTTTTGTTAATTTCTCTGTTAATTATAAAAATAAATTATTACTATTTTATATCATTGTAAAGCTAAGAAAATTCTCTTTTCAATGACGTAACTTTCCAATATGACGTCCATATAAAAAATAAAACTTTGACATCAATCCTCGAAAACCAACATTGATAAAAAAAATTGAGCATCGCCAGTCGAAAGAACATAAAAAAGTGCCCTAAAGATGTGCAAACCAAAATCCAGTATAGTTTTACACTTCGAAGTTATTTGCAAAAATAAAAAATTGCAAAATTTACATTTTCGCCTATATCTAGTGACCTATGCATTTTTTCGCAAATAACAAAATACTATTAAAATGGTCTCCTAATGGGGCAACTTTTGTCTAATTTAACCAACCTCGTAGCTCTTATGGTTCTCGAGATCCCAATGCATTCGTACCTAAAATGGGACACTCTGTATACTTTTTTTTTATCGAATATAATGAATTTTTCCTCTTGTGCTTGTACTTGAACTTATTTTGTTTTTGTTCAGCTCTAAGTTTTTCTATTCAAACGATTTAATATTTATTATTCCTCCTGTTTATAAAATCCAATTATTTTAAAACAAATCTCTTGCTGTGAATGAACCTTAATACAAGGCTTAGAACAGCTTTAACTCCAACACTCCGTGCTGTTTTAAGACGATGTTTTATTATCCATGGCAACATGTATAACACTCGAAAACAGTCAAAAGTAAGCCATCTAATCAGGGTCTTTAATGTACATCCCAAAACAGCTTAAAACATCACATGAAACAGCAAAAATTGTTCTTATCATCTTTAAACGTATGACTAGTCAGATTGTAAAACATCGAAGGTTAGACAATCTGGCCGCGTTTTATAGAAGCTAGAAGATATTTGTTCAATTAAAACTACTCAGATTGACTACAAATTCTAATGGGTTCTTGCAACTTTAGTACAGAGTACTAATAACAATTTTCAAATTTTCTTAATAGTTAAAATTTCAGTTAAATTTCACACATGCATGATGCACACCCACTGACCTTAAACGTTCCCAAAAATCCCGATATGAGCTTTATAGCATGATTCCTATATCTCTTTTTACGGTGGTGAGAGATAAAAAGAAAATGTACATTTTTTTAAAACTTTATTAACTCGTTACATAACGCACGTTATGATGAGAGAAAAAGTCTAATCTGTAATAAAACAAAACTTTCAGGATTAGACTTGTAAAGAATTATGTAGTTACTCGTAAAAAATTGTCTAGAACAATTATATTTTCCACTTTGTTGCAAATAAAAACAATTTTCCCTTCATGGGGCTTATTAATTAATAATATTATTAATTAGTAGTTATTTGTATCATTAGTCTAGAAACTGCAGTTTTACGAGTGTGAGTTTAAATACGAGCAGTTTCTGGACGTGTGATACATAATATTTTTTGTGCCGATTTCTCATTAAATTTAAGAAATGAGGCTGGATTGCAGTTTATCCAGAATAGTAGAAATTGCTTTTTTTTGTTGTAATGTCTTATTTTAGCTAAAATATAATAAGGAAACATAAAATTGGAGCGCGGGAACAGGTATTTATATATTTTTTTGGAAAAATATTTTTTTTTAAAATCCTGACTAAAATAATATCTAACGCACAGTAATGGTTTAAGAATTTTTTTAAAAAATCCTGACAAAAACAATACCTAACGCACACGTATTTTTAAAGAAATTTTAAAGAATCCTGACAAAAACAATACCTAACGCACATTAGGCACATATTCGACATCGCTCGGCCCACTATCTTCATGTTAGCTTACAATAGCTTGACAGATGAACGCAAAATTATAAATAAAAAATGTTATAAAACGTAGGATAAGAAGGAAAATAAGATATAATTTTGCAAATACACATTAATTGAAACAGTATTATTCGTATGAAAGCGTAAGTACCTACTTAAACATGGGAATGTATGTAGTTCATCTAACCTAATTACTTTCAGAAAAAATGCCAAAATCTCTATAAATATAGCATGCCGCACCCAATTTTTAGCGGTATTTAGTGTTTTTAATGGTTTACCAAGTATATATAACCATTATTATAAAATTCTTGAATTCTAGATAAACTGCAATTTAGCCAGAAAGGATTTTGATTTATTGTCGAAATACGAAATATATATTACAATTTTTTTTATGTTGGTAACATCAGAAGAATTGAATAATTTCAAATGACATAGATTTACAAACTTAACTTGAAAAATTGACATTTTTTTACTGGTTCAGCATTGCAAGCCCAAATATACTTAGTTACATTTAGCTTAAAATGTGTGGCACAAAAATTTAAATTATCATCAAATTTTCAACAACTGTTTGTTCGAAAACATTAGCAAGTCTTTATCTTAATTTCATCATTCAACTATTTCGATATAATTATAACTACCCTTTAACATCACAATCTTTAGTCTTTTATAACTGTTACCGTTTTGACTTGATATTATTTACTCTTATTGCATCACCTAACAATACTTCTCTGTAAGTTTCGCAATCGTGCGCACATCCAAACCTCTCTGTCTCAGCTCTCAGATTGGAAAGTAAAGCACTTGGATGCAGCACAAGGTAAGACAACAACCTGAGATTTGTGATCTGATTCCACGCTCTGTTCCCGCAGTGTTCGAGTATTGCCAGCCATTGTTCTACAGCGCAGATACACTATTCAATGCTTCTAGATGTATCCGTTTGCGTAATAACTTTCCCAGTCGATACTATGTTAATCGACAAGTAATTACAGAACTTAGTCTCTAGGAAGACTAAATGAATGTTGTACAAATTATGAAATATTATGAGATACTGTTTGGTTAGTAGTTTTACAAATTTATGTGGGTTTGTTTGTGGGGAGATTTATGCAAATAATATAAATATTATATATTAATGTGGTTATAATATTCAAATGTATATCAAATATAATTTATTTGGATTTAGGCAATAATTTAAATCGAAAATTATAATTTATTTTGTAAATATTTATATTAGTATTTAATCAAATGGAAATATTATGATTGCATTTCATATCAGTATAATTCATGTTTTAAAAAATTCTAAAATTTAGTTTTTAAGGCCACAAAAATAATAACGTTTTCCATGTATATATATATATATATATATATATATATATATATATATATATATATATATATATATATATATATATATATATATATACAGGGTGTAAATGAAATAAGTGCATTAAATTTGACCAGTAGTATAACTCATCGAGAGCAACAATATTTCTTAATAACTTTTTCTCGAAATCGCATATTTTTTTAGCATTTTTACCACCCCGTAAATTGACGAGTCGTTCCAAATATTTTTGTAATAATTGAATGCAGCAGCAATAGCTATGAAAAATTTTGTTTTAGCAATTGATAGTCCTGTCAATTGTTGCAATTAAATTTTGACAGTAATAAACTTGTTTATAAGGTAAAATTCTGTCAAAATGCGAGTACACAGACATTGTAATTACTTACCTATGGTTTATTTATTTATTTTTTACTCGTATCTGTACTACATGTTACTTGACATCATGGTTCTCATAAAGACAGTGTCATGGAGTTGCCAACGCATTTACACGGAGCGTTTCCAAATCATCACCAAATCATTCTGTTCTTAATATTCGCACATTTGTTAATCTTGTACATCTGTATCCATACCATGTGCAAAAAGTTCAATGTTTTCAGCACATAACAGACTTCAATTTTGGGAATGGCTCATAATGTTCATTCATGAGACTGAATTTACTTGGGAAGGTGTATTTATTATGCACAATACACATCTTGACAGACGAAAATGCTGTAAAAATTTTCATTAAAAAATGTTTGGGGAACAATAAATGGACGACTAATTATTGGTACTCATGTACCTCTTTTAAATGGACAAAAGTTTGTACTTACATTTCTTGAATAACGTATTTAAACTATTATGATTTATCGACGATAAATAATCATCTCATAACCTAATAACTATGCTTTTTCTCTTCCTCTAGTTACCCCGTCACTCCTTGTCTTCCTCTATTCATACTATTCACAGGTAAAGATAAAAAGCCTGTTTCAATACACAACTTTATAATTTTGTTATCCAAAATTTAAATTTATTTATTTTAAAAATTGTATTATTACGTATTAATTAATAATAATGTTATTTCCCTTGATTCGTTTATTAATTACTGTGACTGTAAGTGTAACCGATAACCGACAATTTTTGAGCTGCTTGTATCCCACTTGAATGGCAGCTGCTCATTTGTTCTCCATGAGCGGGTAACGAAATATGCAGCAAATCTTTAAAGAATTTTAACTCAAAATCTAAAAGACTTAGAAAAAAAAGTTATTAAGAAATATTGTTGCTCTCATCGAGTTACATTACTGGTTAAAATTAATGCACTTATTTCATTTACACCCTGTATATATATATATGTATTCAGTGCACGCAATGACGTCATGCCTGGCATTAGTCAATAGGTTTGTTCCTACATGACTTTTTGGATGCGTTCATGTACACACTCATGAACCATTTTGTATGCATGTCTTATAGCGTTTTCAGCTTACACAGTGCCAGTGCGCACTGAGTGCAACATATCACGTGACCACACTGAACGAGTTCTGCCGGAGCCTCCGAGATACTACGAGCCTACAACTGGCGCGCGTGACGTCACACTAGTGGCCCAACTTTTGTACAGTGTTTAATGGGAGATACACAGTTTTTTCAAAGTATTGCGAAAACTGTGGCAGATATGAAAAAATGTATATAAACAATATTATAGATCATAAAATTATTTATCAAAATGCGTTAACAGAACATATTTATGTTCTGTAGTTTAGCTGTAGGAAGCGTATAAAATAACAAGGTCAGATGACACATCTTAACTTTTTTCAAAATTTTGCGAAAACTGTGACAGATATAAAAAATCTGATGTGGACACCACACGACTTCCTTGTACACAAGACCAATATGAAGTATAGACCCAAGTATAAAACACGTATAAAATTGCACGTATTTGACGTAATTTGACATTAGCATCTATTTTTTATTTTTTTGTTATTTTTTGTCCTAATCCATAGCAAGCTTCATTACAAAAGCCCAAAAATTATATGTTTTAAATATACATATCTCGCTTATACGAAGGGCTAATTTATTAATACTTGATGTGCTAGACACAGAATTTAATTCTCTAAAAATTTTATTTGAAGCATTTATTTCTAAAATCAAAATGAAACCATTTTATTGAAGAAAAACTGTTAATAACTTCAGGTAATATGTCACTTCCGGTTAGCCTGTTTTAACCAAAATCCACTATGTTATTCCATTTGACATAAAAGTATTATATACCAAATTTGTAAAGTGTTAGATTATATTTTAATTTAGTTTTTCATCAAAATCTATTATAGGCTTCAAATAAAGTACCATTTCTAGAAATTATGTAATGACCAAAAAGGGAGGTGCACAACTAGATGTTATAGCAGTCCTAAATACAAAATTTCAACTTTCTACTGCTTACCGTTTTTGAGTTATGCGAGATACATACGCACGTACGTTCGTACGTACGTACGTACGTACGTACAGACGTCACGACGAAATTAGTCAAAATGGATTCAGGGATGGTCAAAATGGATATTTCCGTTGAAATCTCAAAACCGAAATTTTTCGCGATTACAATACTTCCTTTACTTCGTACAAGGAAGTAAAAAATGTATATAAACAATATTATAGAACATAAAATTCTCTAACAAAGTGTGTTAATATAAAATATTTATGTTGTCATTTAGCCGTAGGAAGCGCATAAAGTAATATATGTAAAGATACATATTGACTCTTTGTTTTCCCACTTAGAAATTTGTAAAAATTCTGCCTGTTTCGGTGCTAGAATGTAATTACAAAATAAAAATAATTTTTTTACCAAAATAAGCCACAGCGAACTTGAAAATTAGAAATAAGTTACAATTATACTATTATAATAACACTTTCGAAAAAAAGCATAAGTACATTTAGTAATATTCTACTAAATAATTACTCTAAAGTAAAAAATGATACTATGAAAGAAGTTACAAGTAAAAAAAGAAAACTTCAAAACTTTTCTTAATTTCCTTAATTATTTCCTAGTCTATATATGAAATATTTTCTATGTATTTCAAATTTATTTATGTATAGTTTTATATTTATAAAATTTTCTATTTTTCATTCTTTCTCGCAGTTTTCTATTATTAAGTAGGTAATATTTCTAAAAAATGCCATTTTATTTGTATTTATTTATAAATGTTTAATGTTTGTAATTATCATTGTTTAGAACATACATTTATTTTGTTTTCTAGTTTAATATTAGTGTTTTATTTTATATAATTATGCATTATATTTTAATCAAGTCAAAATTGTAACTTATTTCTAATTTTCAAGTTCGCTGTGGCTTATTTTGGTAAAAATAAATGTTTTTCAATTATTTACGTTTATTTTTATTTTGTAATTACATTCTAGCACCGAAACAGGCAGAATTTTTACAAATTTCTAAGTGGGAAAACAAAGAGTCAATATGTATCTTTGCATAT
This sequence comes from Harpalus rubripes, assembly GCA_963082715.1. Taxonomy (NCBI): domain Eukaryota; kingdom Metazoa; phylum Arthropoda; class Insecta; order Coleoptera; family Carabidae; genus Harpalus; species Harpalus rubripes. The sequence goes on along the minus strand of OY720457.1, from coordinate 39,648,147 downwards.
ATTACTTTATGCGCTTCCTACGGCTAAATGACTTAACATAAATATTTTATATTAACACACTTTGTTAGAGAATTTTATGTTCTATAATATTATTTATATATTTTTTTATATCTGTCACAATTTTCGCAAAATTTTGAAAAAAGTTAAGATGTGTCATTTGACCTTGTTATTTTATACGCTTCCTACAGCTAAACTACAGAACATAAATATGTTCTGTTAACACATTTTGATAAATAATTTTATGATCTATAATATTGTTTATATACATTTTTTCATATCTGCCACAGTTTTCGCAATACTTTGAAAAAACTGTGTATCTTCCATTAAACACTGTACAAAAGTTGGGCCACTAGTGTGACGTCACGCGCGCCAGTTGTAGGCTCGTAGTTTCTCGGAGGCTCCGGTTCTGCCCTCAACCGGTGGCAGTACAGTTTAAGCTGAAAACGATTTTGTTTAGCCGCCATATTTGCACTGACACTATTGCACTTGCCTAGGGAGTCAGTGCACAAAAGTCGCACTGAGCCAGTGCACGGTGCAACTTTTTCTTAAGATGAAAACGCGTCAGCTGACTACATTTTGCACGCAATGACTAGCTGAAAACGCTCAGTGCATAAAAGTGCGCACCAGTGCGCACTCGACTTGTAAGTTGAAAACGCTATTATTCTTGTACTCGATCAGACATATGTAGGAAAGTTTGTATAGTTGGAACGGACAACAGACTTGTCATATCATCATAATTAATTACTGACTCCTCTGCAGAAAAAATATAAGTCAATAAATTATCTAAAAACAAATATTAACTATTTATCATTTTACATACCTAAATAATTACTGTTTTGTATTCGAGGTTGGCCGAATATCAAATTCAGATTCAAATTCCAAATCACTCACTATGTTCACTTATAAAAACAGATAAACAATTACAACTCATGCTTCGATATTTTCCTCACAACGCGCGAAAATATTATTAGGCATGTGCTGACAAACGGTACATAGCACAGACCAGTGGATGGTCCGCGGATCCGTTCATGTATGCGTCCAAACTCTGTAGGAACGAACGCACTAACAGTCCGATGGACTGTATAACAGTCTGTTGGAACGATATTTTAAAATGTGCATGCGTCTGATGTACATGTGATAGTCAGGACTAGCTGTAGGAACAAACCTAATAGTTGTACAGGAAAGTGTGCACTGACTAAAGTTCAGTTCATTCGGAACGTATAAATGGAACTTGTAAAACTTAGTTAGTGCGCACTGATAATATAAATGGAAACGCACTCAGTGCAAAAAAGTGCGAATTAAATATATAAATGGAAAACGCTATAGTCGTACATTCCTGTAAATCTGTGAATTATGAACAAAATCCAAACGAACGTTTCTTATGTATAATTTTATATTAATGAGCAAAAGTAGATGTATTTTTGTTACCGATCTATGATTTAGTTTTGAGCAGAATAGGGCCATTGGTTTCATTAATATTCTATCTAACAATGAGTGGAATTCAATGGGTTTATCCTAGTCTATATATATATATATATATATATATATATATATATATATATATATATATATATATATATATATATATATATATATATATATATATATATATACGGGTTTCAGGATATTATTCCATTGATTACATGTACAAAAGTAGGCTGGTAACTAAGTAATAACTGTATCTGTATGGTAATATTATTAACATACTGACTTGTCAACAACGGTCTACAAAATGAAAATAAAATAAAATGAAAATATAATGCTCTTCATTAATACATACAGATAACGTTAGCCTATCGTTCTAAATACGGTCTACTTTACTCTAAAGTAATAAACATGAGGAATAAAGTACATAATTTGAATATTTGTCATATTTACATATGTTAAAATAATTGTTCTGTTAACCATAGCAATCTGAAAGTAGCATTAATGAGAAAATGATATTTATCAATAATCTTAATTTTCTGAAACCGATAAACTATTGAACAAACCACGTATGTTATTAATCATAACAAGCCTTAGATGTCTTAAAATCTTCGCTCTACGAGCTCGAATTTCAAACTTACATCTGCGGCAGTTATGATGTGAATAACATTCCTAGGTATGTTAATAGCTATTACCGGTTTCAGGATATAAACCCTTGTTTACATATACAAGAGTAAGCTAGTAAGTAAGTAATAACTGTACCTGGGGCCTATTCTGTAACTCCGTGGTTAATTTTTAACCATTGGTTAAATTTTTCAACCAATCAAATATGTTGACGTATAACAAAAAGAGAGATTTTTAGTTGTCAAATCAATATCTATTGGATAAAAAAAATTAACCAGTGGTTAAAAATTAACCACCGAGTTACAGAATAGGGCCCTCTGTATGGTAATATTATTACCATACTGACTTGTCAAGAACAGTCTACAAAATGAAAATAAAATTATATTAAATTATAACGCTCTTCATCAATACGTACAGATAGCGCTGGTGTATCGTTTTAACAAACTTTACTTTATTCTAAAATAATAAACACGAGGAATAAATCATAATTCGAATATTTGTCTTATTGACATAAATGTCAAAATAATTGTTCTTTTTATCATGTCTTCATTTTCCGAGACCGATAAACTAATGAACAAACCACGGATGTTATGAATCATAACAAACCTTAGATATCTTAAAATTACGCTCTACAAGCTCGGATTTCAAACCGACATCTGCGGCAGTTATGATAGTCATAATAATCCTAGGTATGTTAATATCTATAAGTATGTTGCATCATCGTAATATCTCCCATGTTAAATGTCAAATAATATTCATTTGTAATTTTGAATTTGAGGGAAATTAAATAGAGAAGCAACTAGTCAAATGAGGAGGCATAACTAATTACCTATCTACTAATAAAATAAGTAGAAAAAATATATACTGTCATTATAAAATTTACTTCTGCCCGGTTGCAGAAATGTACATCAACGCCTTGAACAGTCAGAGGATCATCAAAATGACCAAATTCAAATCAATTTCCTTGTTATTATATTATGACATTTAAATAATTGCTGTCACAAAATCGCGTTGCATTTGTTAATTTTGATGAACCGGCAAATGAACAAGGCGTTCATGAACGTTTCTGCAACCGGGCATTAAACATATTGGCTGGTAGCATAAGCCTAGTTTTAAAAAATGTCAAATTTCATTATTTAATGATAATAAATAATATCACACAAATTTATTAAAATGTGATTTTAAACTTAGTTTGTATTCAAACAAATATTTTTCTAAAAAGTCGTTCTTTAAACATATTGATATTGGACATTTTTTAAAACAGCGTTTTAAGACAAGCCTTATACCATCAACCAATATGTCATATATCATTTGGATGAGAATAAATTACATAAATGGCTTAAGTGCTTAGTCGTAAATCTGGAGACCTGGGTACGATTCCGACACCAAAAATTGTCGTGCACCCTTCACGTACGGTACGAATATATTCATTATATACCGATATCTGTGTATAAAGCAAATTGGCACACCCAGAAATGGGTACTATACCGTGATGACATATTTATAAATTTCATTTCATAGGTACAATTTTTTTAAATAACTAGAGCCATGTTTAAAGCTAATGATTTATTGGTTTTATACATATAGGGTATTTGAATAAACAAACTCACTGGATCTCTAACATATCCTATGCATGCACTCGTATACTAACATATTATAAGAAATAGATAGGTAAAAATAAAATTGAAGTAGGTTTTGTGCATTATAAATTAAAAAAAAAAAAAATTATTAAATTATTAATCTTAAAATATTTATATTTTATAATTTTTGTACATTATTTATACAAATTATTCAACCCATCCAATTCAAAATTGTATAGAATGCTGTCTGAGGGCACTGAGTCTAAATTAGAAATAAAATGAAATGTAAGATTTACAATAAAATCAATAGAAAAAAGTTAAGCAAGGTAAACTTATTTTCCTACAACTCATTACAGTGTGTAAAGTGTCACTTTTCAAGCACTAGTGCGTGAAAAGTACTTTTCACGCACTGGTTCTTGAAAAGTAAATAAGCGTTGCTAGGCAACATTAAAATTCGGTTAATTTACCTGTCAAGTATATAATTTAGGTAGTAAATAATAATGAAAGTAATAAAATTTATTAAGAAATATGAATATACACTGTAAATCAGGGGTGGGTGGGCAAATACTTTTAAGCGCGGGCCAAAATGAAGTTTTCAAAATGTCTCCCGGGCCGGAGGACTATAAAGGAATATAAATCAGTTAATGAAAGATTTTATTTTGTTATTTATTTATATCTTAACGATACAAATTATTTTATTTTGATCATCGTTATTACATTTTTATATTTATATTGCATTTTGTAAATATAATAGTAAATAATACAAATAAATAATTTAATTATTACAATAAAATAAAACCAATGTTTTAAAATTTTACTTACAACTTGCCCACCCCTGCTGTAAATGAAACAAATCTAATATTTTTTTAACAGATTGAGTACTAATCTAATTTTTAAGGACATTAACATTTTTTTGACATGTATTCTAACCTAACCTAATTTTTAATATTAATATTAAATGTACAATTTGCACATTATAAAAGACTAATCATCGTCTGTCTGAGATTCTTCCAAGTGTTTACGTTACATTTTGTGCAGTGTTATGAGAAACAGTACTAACAGTATTTGAAGCTGCTGGATGCCTGTACACTCAGTATTATGAGAAACATCAATACCATTTCGGTTGTAGGAAAAATGTTGTATGCAACACGTGTGTAAAATAGTATTTTTTGTCTCGTGCTACAATTTCCACACCCGACCAAAAAAGTACTACTTTACACACTTGTTACATAAATAACTATTTTGGAACTCTCAATAACGTCAGAACAATAGAATAATTATTTCTTGCAACAGTTGTTTTATCTACTTGAAATACAACAGAAAGAAATTTGAACTTCATTAAAATTTGATTAAAAAACGTCAAAAAAGAAAATTTATTTGGCATTGGATATATAAACTCAAACATTACTTATCATTTTTATGAATCATAAAACAACTTGGCACTACTTGTGACTTGTTACAGCAATGGAACCTAACCGCATTGTATATGTGGTTTAATGCAAAAACAACCAATATTAATTTTTGTTTGACTAATACTATATTGAACTGAATGTGTAATCGGCCATAAAAAACATTTATTTTATATACGAGAAGAACCAAAGTTTAAGTGCAGAGAAACCTATAAAAATCTTCATCCAATCAATGAACCAATGGCATGTCGTAAAACAAAAGAAAATACTTATTGCAATAACAACCGATGTAGACATGCCCGCAATACCGTAACCAATTTTTGACAGCTATGAAACAATTAGGATTTTGGTTGTTGTTATGATGTTGATGAGTATGAAATGTGTTTGATATTTTGAGCGTATTAATTTGAATAAACTATAGTAAATATTGTTGTAAATATAAAATTCATTCTGAATTCCTTATTATAAACCATGTTTAGTTTATCCAGTTATTTTGTAATATTCTGAATTCCACTACCAACATTATAGGTACTCGTACGAGTAGAATCGATTAGATAGTTTAAATAATAATAGTAATAACAGCATATTAGTGGGATGTCAAGCTTCACAGAAAGGTACTCTTGTCATTATTAACACTGACAGTTTCTTGTTATTTTTACATAACACAACATATTATTCTTGCAGTATATTTTACATTTATTTACTCTACTCTATACACTTGACGAGCAGTGCTGCCATCTTTAGCTTGATTGACGGTACTTAGATAGATAGATAACTTTATTCTTGCCCTAGGGCTTTGAATCTTAATACAATTTACTTAAATATTTGCATTGTCTTATATATATATCATATCACACATTATAAATAGGTGAGTAATTGCAGCTGGGCTCTTCTTCTTTTTTCGTCTCCATTCCTTCCGGGTATTCGTCAACTTCTTTTTTCGTCTTTCTTTGGGTGTTGCATATTCGTATTCTTCAGTTCTCCTTATGTTAGTATTGTGTCTCTCATTTTTTTTTTCTTCTATCATTGAGTGTCCTCCACTGCGTCTTTTGTCTTTCAGCGGGATTCAGTGTCCCTTTTCTCTTCTTCTTTTGAGAATGATTCTCATGATCTCCTCTCCAGAGCCTGTTTCGTCTAAGAGTACTGTTAAGCTCCTGCCTTCTTTCCTCTTGGAGCATTCATAGAATATGTGCCAAATTGACTCGTCTTTTATTTTGCATATTCTACATTTTTTCTCTTCTTCTGTTTTCCACGATTTATTTTCTGAGGTCTCATTCCCGCATCTGAAACGTGCAATTAATTTGATTCTTTCTGCCTTTGAGTTCAATAAATATGGAGGCTTATCATTCGTTACTAGATGTTGATATAGTGGAAAATATGTCGATTCTTTTATTCTGCCTAGTTGTATTTGTGTCTGTATTTGCTTTCCTTTTTCTTCTAGTATCTTTACCACACTTTCTCCTCTTTCACGCATTATTTCTATACTAGTTGTCGAGTACCCGTTCCTTTCATAGAAGCTTTTCCGGGCTTTCTCCCATCTGGAGGTGTCTTGTTGATTTCTTTCCTTTTGTCTGATTTCCCGCCAGCATTCTTTTAGCAAGTTACCTTCCTCTAAATTTCTTATCCGTTCCTCAAATTTTGTTGCGAACTTTCCACTTTCAATTTTCATGTTATATCTCTTCGTCTCCTCTAGCAATATGTATGTGGGGGTATTACGGTCTACCCCTAAAATCCAACGTAAATATTTTTGATGTATCCGCTCTATTTTTTGTTGTTCTGTCCATCCCCATATTTCTGCGCCGTACATGATTATCGGTTTAATCATTTTATCGAAAAGCATTATTTTGATAGGAAAGTTGTTTTTGAATTTTTTTTGTCCTAATCCCCAGATCTGGGCCATCGCTGCCATGGATTTTTTCGATAGATAATTTATATGCTCCTCTTCTATATTGGAACGCTGGAAGGTATAGCCTAAGTATTTAAATTTTTTCACCTCTTCTAAGTCCTTCTCTTTCCATTTCCATTTTTCTTCTTTTCCTTTTCCCCCTCCTTTTTTAAACGTCATAATAGTTGTCAAAATTGACATTTTGCTGTTCCGTGTTTTGTGCCAGCTGTTTGAGTTGTATATTATTTACTTTTTTGGAAAACATTTACAATTATTTCGGTCAATGTATAATTCGTGATATATACGTAAATGTGTCTTGGAGTTTATATGCGACAAAATAATAGGGAAACGGTGTATTTCGTGCAGTCAGCAGTACGTACGCGGCTCAGCTGTGTCATTTTATATGTAAGTTCTTATTAATTATTACTTCTCCACTATATATTAATATATTATATTGTTCTAGGTTTCCCAAAGATTGCACAAGAAGAAGCCAGTGGCTTCATATCAAAATTTATAATTTTTAATTTTGCCGCGCTTTCTGTACTTTCTCCCGTACTGTTGAAGGATAGAGATACTAATGTCTGCACCGTTATACCGGGACAAGTGTGTTGCTCGTACGCTGCGTCTATTAGTTGAAAGGTCGATGGTTGGATTTTATAAACAAAATCTACCCATTAGATATGTAAGTGGAGATATAATTTTCGTTGCGTTGTGTAAAAATGATTTTTTTCAAATTTATGAGTTGCTTGATTATTCTTACGACAGTATTTATGGTTTTGTTTTGTGTTTTTGATCGTTTGACGTATTGACATGCATTTTACAGAGAGTAAAATAAGGTGTATTCGGGTGAAATATGGGCAGAAGACGGGAACAGGGCAAAAAATTTATTTATAGGGAAAAATGTGATGTTTTGGATGTAGTAAAAAAATATTTAAGTATAGTAGAAAATAAGAAAATGGATGATGTAAATGCTAAATTGAAAAACGAAACATGGGCAAAGCAAAGAATATAATGCTATACAACAAACTGGTATTCGAACGGGAAAACAGATAAAATTGTTACATGAAAATATAAAATTTAAAGCCAAGAAAGGTAAAGCTGAAGACAAACTGTTAAACTAAACAGTTGGGAAATCCACTAATATTAAAATACTCTCTACATATTTTGTACCGTTGTTCAACAGTTTTCGGCATTTTAATGTACATATTTTTAATAAACCTGTGTAATGCTTTACTCTGTATACCGTCGATTTAGATACATTATTATTATAATTTTGAATGACACTGATGCAAAGAAGCGAAAAGTTATTAAATAATTAAATAATCTTTCAAGTTTTATAAATATTTGAAAGTACATCATTACCTAAATTTAATAGCATGAAATTCTTCACTTAGTTTACTTGGTAGATTTGCTTGTTCAGTAAATTTAAAAATGCTTTATAAAACCCAAATCTCCACTTAAATAAATTTACTTGGCAACTAAAGTTCAAGTGAAGATTTTTGAGCTTTATAAAACCGGGCCTAAGACCGTTTAAAAAATAGACGGAACAGAAAATCGCGACATTTTATAATTTTGTGCACATCTACATAGCCACAGCTTTCATTTTAAAAAAAGAATAAAAATCGGTTCGGTGGAAGTCCATAACTAAAGCCCTAAAATAAAACCTTACTTTCTATATACAGGGTGTAACACCTTAACGAGCTACTCAAATAATTTCTGTATTATTAAAGATGCAATAATAGTTATTTATATTATAAGGATTGTAACGTCAATTATTATGATACTAGTAGTGAAGATTATCAAGCGAGGCTAAGCCGAGTTTGATAACACGACGTTTTGCCATATGATTAATTACGATCCGTATTACATACAAAATTTTTTTTGCTGGCCTAAATAAATTATAAAATAAAATGAAGTATTTGATATTGAACAAAAAAAAAATTAATCTGAAAAATCAGGTATGCTGTTTTCCATTTATTTGTAAACAAGTTACCTAGTTACCATACCTTATTACGGTACAAGTACTCTAATGGAATCATTATGGTCCTTGGCCTATACTGAAAGACAGAGTACTCAAATTGAGGACTATAACGTTCTCATTATGACACGGCAGCATATAAAATACTATAAGACAATTTTAAAGAAGACCAAGAGGGACATCCGATTAGACAAGAATAGTATATATTATGTTATTAGGAGTAGAAAGCGTTTTTTTTTTTTGTTGAGGCGCTAGCCGAGCCCGGTAAAACACAAAAAGGGCGTTCTACTCCGAATGGCATATACTATTTCTTCTTCAAATGTTTAAAAAAAAAATTACATTTCTTTGGAATTTTTTTAAATTGTAGAATTTGCAATTTCAGCCATAGCTGGCTGTCTACACTACTAAACAAAAACGATACAACTATCAAATAAAAATTTGCAATATGATTTGTGTTGCTGTGGTGACTACCCCGCCAGCGGTGCATGAACTAAAACGCAAACACTACTGGTATAGTATGACTAGTGAATGAAAGTTGACGTTTAGATTATTTAATAGATGTGGTTTCTTTTGAAAATATTTCCTTATATTTGATTTTAACGGAAACTGACCCTTATTTATTCTGTTACAAAAGATTAGAATTGTACTCCATACCACGAGGCATTTAAATGACATTAGCAACAGGATTCAGGGATGTATTTAAAAAAAATAATACAGCAAATTCTAGTTCGTTCGTCTCTGGTATAAGCAACCCTCGAGTCGGAATTACTGTTAGAGGAAATTAAAAATAATCCTATTTCACAGAATTGCCGTACTAAATAGTTTAAAGAAAAATGTTTATAATATTTTAAACGCACCTCTGTTTTGATATTCAGTTACCCTAGTCGGCTATCTATTTTCAGCCAAACATAGTAATGTATTTCTGTGCTTTCCTAGTCCAGTATTTACATGGGTTCATGCAATAATTTCATACCTGAATATTTCGTACAATTCTATTCTTCTCTGGGGTTTCAAAAGAGACCACATCTATAAAATAATTTAAACGTCAACTTTCATTCGCTAGTCATACCATACAATAATAACAACATTTTTGTAGCAAGACAATGAATATCTTCTAGTGTGTGAATAGTAGCAAAAGATGAATTTTATAATACGCTTGAAAAAAAATATTTTTTTTAAACCAGTGGTTCTCATTTTAAAATACAAAGTTATATTTTTTAAATAGCATGATACATTTTTTTAGGCCCATCAGATAAGGTATTTTTTTTCTTAATTCAACCATATAATCATTTTATATCTCTACATAACAAAAATAGAGAAATATTCAATTGAAATTTAAACAAATATTAATTTTCTGTAGGCAATGTACGAAGAACAAAAACTGTTGAATTATTTAGGATAGAAATCAAGCAGAACACTGTTTATAACGTTATTAACAAATATTTGTTTTATTTTAATTTAAATTCAATTGTTTTTCATACATAGCTTACTGAAGAAAGGCTATAAAAAACAAATTTAAATTTCAAATGAATTTTTCTCAATATTTTTGTTATTTAAGGATATAAAATAATTATAGGTTCAATTCAGAAAAAAATACTCTATCGAATGGGCTTTATATATATCATCCTATTTAAGAAAATATAACTTTTTATTGTAACTTGAGAACCACTGGTTTAAAAAGAAAATATTTACTGCTCTAATCGGATGTCTCCCTTAGTTTTCTATAAGATTGTATTATAGTATTTTGTTACACGTTGTATATAGATTGTAAAATTTTAATTACTATTGTAAATTTTTGAACTTCAATTCATATTTCAAAATATTCATGTTCCGTCCCTCCGGTGCGAAGGACTAAGTAATAAGGACCTAATGGCTCGAAGGACCAAATGTTCAAACCCTAAACCAGCGAATCCGGTCTAGAAGAACCAAAATGTTTTGATCCTGCTCGCAAGCCCAAATGCGATGTCTCTAGATCAGCGAATCCGGTCTAGAAACACCAACAATGTGTTTGATGTTAAATTCAATGAATAAAACAAAACTATATGTAAACCAAAATAATTACAACCTTCGATAGCTGGTTCACATCACTGGACTTGGCCAATAAACGGGATAATACTAATTTGTGAAATGTACTAATTAAAACGAACGAAGGACCAGTTAGTTTTACGAACTAACAAACGTGCTAAATATAATTGCAACAAAATAACAAACAACTGAAAACCAATTCTGAGAAATATGTGATAGCGTATTGAATACAAGTGACATAAACAATAATAAACCAAAGATAAACAAATACGATATTTGTATAAATTAACTAAATCATTTCATAAGTGTATGAACAAACAAATGTAGTTAAACAATATTAAGAACTCTAAATGAATTTAATAACAACCAACTAGACTGCAAAACTTGTTGCATTGAATGTACCTAGTCGACAATAACAGCAGATGCGCTGTGAATGACGTCACTCGAAGGTGGACGTGTGTAAACAAGTTTACAAAGAAATAATAATAATTTCACCCAAGGAAATATGAATCAAATCCCTAACAACACGAATTCCGTGAGAAATCAAATTGTACAGTTCGATTTTACAATTGATTCCTGAGATGTGTCTATTAGCTGCATAAAATGGCGCCGGAAAGTATTCGCGGACTATAAAGTACCAAATTAAATGAAAACCGAACGATACTCCTTGAATTAGTCGTGTTAGGCTAATCAAGCTACGCGTACGATAATTAAACAACCAATTACTTTACTGACCATATGAAAATCAGAAAGTTTTATGCAAAAATGGTGGAAAATTCCACTCTCGCGGACGACGACGCGATACGTGTTTACCGTGTGCAAGCTAGACACATTCTGACTCTGTCGCAGCCGGTCAATGCTGTGCAGCTGTACGCTGGGCGTGTGGGTGCGCGCGCACTCGCGTGAAGCCAGATGCAATAATATTAATATTATATAATTAGTTTAAGATACTACAGCTATTTCAAACAATACTAAAATTAAACTTAAACACGTAAAACCATATAACTAATTTTTCAAAGTAACAGAAACAGTTATTTCCATTTATTTATTGACTTATTGAAATAGAGTCAGGGCGGGTTAACCGTTCTATTCTTATGTGCAGCGGGTTGCTACCTCAAGGGGTTAATAATTCCTAATTTCTCTCATTTAAAACATGTTAGTTTTAAACATACCGGCCACCTTAGGGTCTCCCTAAAGACAAACTTAGGCTGTTGGCAATCTCTGTCTGAGCAGAGTTGGTTTGATCTTCGTCAAGTTGAACCACTTCACTTTGTGGCCAACACGAGTAAGGTTGTTGTAACCACTCTGGTCCCTTTATCCAGAGAGTACATGTCTTGAAAATTAGAGGACTGAGACCTCTAGAACCTACGTCGGCCGCATTGTGTTCCGACGTTACATGACGCCAGTGTTCACTCGGAAAATTTGTTTGTATTTGAGCGACTCGATTACCCACAAATGTTTTCAGAGTGTGTGGTTCCTTGCGCAACCAGGCAAGAACTATCATAGAGTCCGAGAAGCAATGTACAGCCTCCGGTTGTTTTGGAATATTTTCGAGAATATTCTCGAGAAGTTTGGCGAGAAGATGCGCCGCACATAATTCCAAACGAGGTATAGTAATTTTTTTCAAAGGCGCTACACGCGTCTTTGCACAGAGCAATTGAACCACTGGTTTATCGTTTAGATAACTTCTAACATAGACAACGGCACAGTAGCCTCGCTCGGAGGCATCCGCAAATCCGATAAGATCGAATTTAGAACCCAAACAGGCTAACCTTGGTATCGAATAGTTGGATATACAATCGATCTCGTTCAGAAACAAGTTCCACTCTGAGACAATATGAGCGGGAGGTTCTTCATCCCATTCTACCTTTGATTTCCAAAGCTCTTGCATGATGAGTTTAAGAAACATCACCAATGGGGACATAATGCCTAATGGATCATAGATCCTTGCAATGCAGGACAAAATGTTTCTTTTGGTGCACAAATCGTCGGGTTTTGAGACCGTATACTCGTAGCAGTCGGACTTGCAAACCCATTTGACACCTAACAATTTCACTGACTCGTCGTCATTGAAGTGGACATCTTTCACTGCGCGTGCATTGTCTGGTAGTTCCTCCAGTATTGTTTGAGAATTACTGGCCCATTTTCGGAGGGTGAATCCTCCCCTTTCGAATATATCCGTGAGTTCACGGCGCAGTGTCAGTGCTGACTGAATGTCTTCAGCTCCAGTCACAACATCGTCCATATAGACATCATTTTGCAGGACTTTAGCTGCTAAGGGATATTGATTCCCTTCGTCTTGAGCCAACTGCTCAACTGTACGCAACGCCAAGAACGGCGAACAATTCAAACCAAAGCAGATAGTGTTGAATTGGTACACAATAGGATGTGTGGCCTCCGCAGGTTTCCAAATGAACCTTAGAAATCGTTGATGCTCGCGTACAACTCTAATTTGTAGGAACATCTGTTTTAAATCCCCCGTAATTAAAATAGGATAAAATCTATTTCGCAAATGAAGAGTGAAGATACTCTTCTGTAGTACCGGACCAGGATACAAGTAGTCATTAATCGACTTTCCATTAGACGATGGCTTTGAAGCATTGAACACAATGCGTACCGGTGTCGTCGCACTATCAGGTTTAACCACTGCATGGTGTGGAATATAATACGAATCCTGATCATTCAAATTGGGTTGCACATCAAGTCTAGTGACGTAACCCTTTTGCAAATATTCTTCGAATATTGCATCATAAGCCTTGAGTAACTCTGGGCTTTTACTCAAGCGAGTCAGCTGTGCGTGACAAATGGACAAAGCTTTCTTATATGAATTGCCTAGTACTGGTGGGTACTGTTTAAAGGGTAAAGAAACCGTGTATTTTCCCTCGGAGTCTCTTTGGGTAGTATTGACAAGATGGTCCTCCACCATTTTATCCTCCGGTTTAGTGACAACCGATGGAGTTGGAACATTTTCCAATTCCCAAAATTTAGACAACAGTTCGTGTGTATCTTCTTGTGTGTATGTATGATACGACACCACAGCATTGCTTGTTTGCTTGCTGGTATATTCTCCCATAACCACCCAACCAAAGATTGTTTTGATGGCGGTGAGTGTGCCATCGACTCCTTTCTTAATTCCGTTACGAATGATCTGACCCCAAATGTCAGCTCCTAACAGCATGTCTATTCGTTGAGATTTATAGCATTCGGGATCCGAAAGTTGGATATTTCCAAATTGTTTAAAGGTATCCCGAGATATTGGATAATCTGGGATTCTGCCTGTAATGTTGTCGATTACAATGCAACTCAAATCGAGAACTGGAGTTTCTCTACGACATGGTTTGATTTTGGTATGTATAATACCACTAGTGTCCTTGACGTGGGTGTCACTGATTGACATAATCTTTGTTTGACACGCTTCAATAGACAGATTTAAATTGTGGACACAACGACTTGTGATGTAGGATTTCTGCGATCCTGTATCCAATAAGGCACGTACAACATGTACCTTTCCTGCACTGTCAAATATATGCAGTTTTGCAGTGGGTAGTAATACCGAAGTATGTTTTCTGTGTTGACTTAGTGAATAAGTCCTAGCAGACATTGACGTAGTAGTTTCAGAATTACTACTACTGGCTTGAGAGTTTCCATCACTCTTGGGTGATGACGGACGATTGTTTTGCTCAAATTTTTTATCACGCTTGGGTGATAATGACTTGTTCGACCTTTCACCAAAATGCAGCAGCGTATGGTGAGTTTTGTTACACGTTCTGCATGTGGCTGTACTAGGACAGTTCGGGCGTATGTGACCCATTCTAAGACAGTTGATGCACAACTTGTGTTTAATTGCAGCATCATGTCTTCCTTTAGGTTTAAGAGCTATAAACCCTTCACACTGACTGATGTAGTGAGATTTTCTGCAATACGGACAATTCGTATCAGTTGCCAATGTCATCGCTCGGGATGCTGGCTTGTGCCTTTTGAATTGTTTGATTGGCTCGTGAGTTTTGACAGGTTTGTCTGGCTCAACCTCTAAGCTTGAAACTTGCTTAGTCAAGAACGCAATTAACTCTACATGAGTGGGCTTGGAGTCAGAATCCAATGTTAGTTCCCACTGTCGTCTAGTAGCCGAATCTAGCTTACGACAAATCATGTTTTCCAAAATGACCCCACATGAGTCAACATCAACCTCTAAATTTTTCAGAGCAGCGATGTTTTCGCGTGCTGTGTTCAACAATGATTTTAGTGTAGGAGCGTCTGCCTGCTTGACCTTTTGCACATCTTGGAGTGCATTCAGATGTACCGACCTCAACAACCTAGGACGATAATATTCATCTGTGATGGCGTTCCATGCAATATCAAAACTATCAGCTTTGACGGGGATGTTTGTAATAAGCCTAGCGGCTTCCCCTTTTAAAGATAACTTGAGATATTGAAGTCGTTCAATATCTGACAAACTGTCCCGATTTATCACCAACTGTGTGAATAAATCGTAAAAATTCATAAAAGTTGTTTTCTCCCCATCGAATGTTGGGAGATTCAATTTAGGCAAGCTAGGTTGCATATATCGCAAAGATTGTGCTGATTGAATCGAATGTGATTCTGATTTAGCTCTGTCGGACCCTGACTGTGATCCGGTGTCTCCACTGAACATAAGTTTGTAATTGACACGTATGTCGCAAATGAGTTCTTTTATTTCATTAAACAATTTCTTAACTCGGGAAATTTCTGCCAATATATCCTCGTCGGGATTTTTGGTTTGTTTTAACTTTGAAGAATATTCACAATAAGTACGATTGAATTCTTGTTCCCAAGCTGCGAGAGACGGAAAAGTTACTTCAAATTTCACTTTACTTTTTTCATCAGTTTCTGAAGAATAGACTGATAGACGACGAATATCTTCTGTCACAACCTCTAATTGTTCGAGTAGTAGTTTAGCCATTTTAGTGTGCTAATAAATGCAATTACTAATACCAAAGTAACTAGAAACAATAATTATCTCCGAATACCGCCAAATCCGGCTCGACGAAGACCAAATGTAACTAGAAACAATAATTATCTCCGAATACCGCCAAATCCGGCTCGAAGGACCAAATGTTCCGTCCCTCCGGTGCGAAGGACTAAGTAATAAGGACCTAATGGCTCGAAGGACCAAATGTTCAAACCCTAAACCAGCGAATCCGGTCTAGAAGAACCAAAATGTTTTGATCCTGCTCGCAAGCCCAAATGCGATGTCTCTAGATCAGCGAATCCGGTCTAGAAACACCAACAATGTGTTTGATGTTAAATTCAATGAATAAAACAAAACTATATGTAAACCAAAATAATTACAACCTTCGATAGCTGGTTCACATCACTGGACTTGGCCAATAAACGGGATAATACTAATTTGTGAAATGTACTAATTAAAACGAACGAAGGACCAGTTAGTTTTACGAACTAACAAACGTGCTAAATATAATTGCAACAAAATAACAAACAACTGAAAACCAATTCTGAGAAATATGTGATAGCGTATTGAATACAAGTGACATAAACAATAATAAACCAAAGATAAACAAATACGATATTTGTATAAATTAACTAAATCATTTCATAAGTGTATGAACAAACAAATGTAGTTAAACAATATTAAGAACTCTAAATGAACTTAATAACAACCAACTAGACTGCAAAACTTGTTGCATTGAATGTACCTAGTCGACAATAACAGCAGATGCGCTGTGAATGACGTCACTCGAAGGTGGACGTGTGTAAACAAGTTTACAAAGAAATAATAATAATTTCACCCAAGGAAATATGAATCAAATCCCTAACAACACGAATTCCGTGAGAAATCAAATTGTACAGTTCGATTTTACAATTGATTCCTGAGATGTGTCTATTAGCTGCATAAAATGGCGCCGGAAAGTATTCGCGGACTATAAAGTACCAAATTAAATGAAAACCGAACGATACTCCTTGAATTAGTCGTGTTAGGCTAATCAAGCTACGCGTACGATAATTAAACAACCAATTACTTTACTGACCATATGAAAATCAGAAAGTTTTATGCAAAAATGGTGGAAAATTCCACTCTCGCGGACGACGACGCGATACGTGTTTACCGTGTGCAAGCTAGACACATTCTGACTCTGTCGCAGCCGGTCAATGCTGTGCAGCTGTACGCTGGGCGTGTGGGTGCGCGCGCACTCGCGTGAAGCCAGATGCAATAATATTAATATTAATAATTAGTTTAAGATACTACAGCTATTTCAAACAATACTAAAATTAAACTTAAACACGTAAAACCATATAACTAATTTTTCAAAGTAACAGAAACAGTTATTTCCATTTATTTATTGACTTATTGAAATAGAGTCAGGGCGGGTTAACCGTTCTATTCTTATGTGCAGCGGGTTGCTACCTCAAGGGGTTAATAATTCCTAATTTCTCTCATTTAAAACATGTTAGTTTTAAACAATTCATGACAGAGGGTAAATGTGTCTGTACTGAAATATACCAGTAATATTTACTTTAATCAATTTTCAATTATTTTGAATCCACACTTCCTACATTTTACACTCAAACCATAAGATATTTTTCTATTTTCATCCATCTATTTCTCCACTCTCGTATGATAAATCACCCATCACATAGAAATAAAACTATTCTCTTATTGTTATCAAAACCATAATCCTTAGTCATCTCTGAGCTTCAACATGCTCTTCACATTGTGAAACACATGTTCGCAGTCGTAATGTACGTAGATAATCAATCATAGCGGCATCTGAGCGTCACCCCGTAATTTGTTTACAGTGTATTATTCTCTCGGATTACATAACGTGCACAAAAACCACTCTCAGCAAGCAAGCAAGCACAGTCTTCCGCGCGAAAAACTAGACGTTGCAAACACTGCTATAAATAGCTCATTACTAAAATATGTAATTAGCTACATGTGATACAAGCCATTTGTATTTGGATGAGAAATGATAGTAAAATTATTAATAGTTTGTTGGAAAGTATTTTAAGTACGTATTATTTCTAGAAGATAGATGGTTAATAAAATATATTCTAGCTAAGCTGCTGCAAACTTTAAGGATGTTACATGCATACTTTATACTTCTTAAAATGTGAGTAAATGATGTTTGAACAATATATTTTCGTTTAAAAATGTAAGTACATGGCTGGGATGAAAAGTTTGCGGCCTAATTATTACCGACTGTTTTTTGGCAAAGGAAAGTATTTTTATTTCTTTGCACAATTCCTTTGAAATGTAACAGAATTTATACAATGATATTCTAGTTTGTGTAGTTCATCTCACAAGTACAGTACCGTCCGAAAATAACTAGTTTCGACACCATATGTGTTTTCCTCAGAGGATGAGTTTTCTTTCTTGATGATAATTAAATTTTTATGTAATATACACAAAAATAGTACATGGAAATTATGTATTTATAAAAGAAAAACAACAAAATTGTCCAAAACGAACAGTGATAGCTAACCGTTAATGGTGCACATTTTTATAACGAGAAATTAGTTAAAGAAAAACACTTGGTGTAAGTTTCACAAAGACAGTTTATCGATTTCGGTTTCTTAGACCATCATCAGAAGTATAATACAAGAATCTTACAGAATTACAGATTATATACTATCCCTTTAGGGTTACAAGAAACTTATGGTACGGGGTAATTAGTGTTTTTTTTTTCTAGCAAACATTCGAAAAACTCGGATTGAAACAAATCAATTTGATCATTTAAAATAGGTAAATTTGTTTTTAAAGCTTTTTGAATTTCATACGCTTCTAAAATATTCATTTTTTGTCCTTTATCTAAAATATGTAAAAAAATTAAATTGTCTATACAGCAAGTGTGATTGGTTTCAATGAGGTGTTTCGCAATATTAGAATCAATTTTATTTAGCTTGTATGATCGCATGTGATCTTGATGTCTGATTGTAAAAGTTCTTCCTGTTTGCCCTATATAACATTTATCGCAGGCGTTACATTTAATTTGATAAATACCACAATTAAGGTTCCTATCTCTGTTTTCGATTTTATTATTAACAATTAAATTTCTCAATGTGTAATTACAATAAAAGGCTCGCATTATGTTTGAAGATCTAAAATTATTTGCAATGGAATCTGAAATTTTTCCTAAATAACTAATTTTTACGTATTTTTGTTGTGGTTTGTTTTCACTGTTTTTGTAAATTTGGTTTAAAATGGATTTTTTATTTTTTCTATAAATTAATTTATCAATCATATTTGCATCATAGCCATTAGCAACTGATATTTGTTTCAAAGTTTCTACTTCTAAATCGTAATTTTCTTTAGTCATAGGGACGTTTAATAATCTATGGACATAGCTATTAAATGCTGCCATTTTTATATTAGTTGGGTGATTTGATTCCGCTGGAATTACTGTATCTGTATATGTGGGTTTTCTAAAAATTCTGAAATGTAATTTCGTTCCCTTCCTTGCAATTGTGATATCTAAAAAGTTTATTTGTCTGTTGTCCTCTTTTTCTATTGTGAATTTGATAGCACTATCAATGCTATTGAGAATATTTAAAAATATATCCAGTTGTCTATCGGAACCTGTATATAAACGTATAACATCGTCAACATATCTGTACCAGAAGAATACCTTTTTTACTGACTCGTTTTTGGAATTGAATAAACTGTTTTCAAAGTGAGCCATGAATATTTCAGACAATATTGGGCTTAATTTTTATGTTTTTTGACTTTGTTAATTTCATTTAATAGTTAAATTTTGTTCGTTTTTATAATTTTGTTGTTTTCCTTTTATAAATACATAATTTCCATGTCTTTAAAGAATTTTAACTCAAAATCTAAAAGACTTAGAAAAAAAAGTTATTAAGAAATATTGTTGTTCTCGTCGAGTTACATTACTGGTTAAATTTAATGCACTTAAGTTGTGTATTAAACCAGGATTTTAATCACCTGTGAATAGAGGAAGACAAGGAGGAACGAGGAAGGGCAAGCATAGTTATTAGGTTATGAGATCATTATTTATCGTCGACAAATCATAGTAGTTTAAATACGTTATTCAAAAAATGTAAGTATAAACTTTTGTCCATTTAAACGAGGTACATGAGTACCAATAATTAGCCGTCCATTTATTATTCCCGCCATTTTTTTAATAAAAAATTTTACAGCATTTTTGTCCGTTGAAATGTATATTGTGCATAATAAATACAACTTCCTAAGTATATTCAGTCTCATTAATGAACATTATGAGCATGAGCCATTCCCAAAATCGAAGTCTGCTGAAAACATTGATCTTTTTGCACATGATATGGATACAACTCAGTGCCGGATTAGCCATGTAGCAGGAGGCATGAAATGCTACAGGCCCCGCGCCTTGGGGGTCCCCGGGCCTGTGCCCAAAAAAACTACAAATCAAAAAATTATAAGCCACACGCCTAGTAGCTATTCTCAAAGTGAGCGCAAGCCATACTGTAATAGTATAGGTACATTATTATGCTACAAGTTGGCAACACCAAATTACTTACAGGTGGAATCCCCTAATATTGTTTTCGATTCGAGTTGTTTGTATAACCCGTCGACTCAGTCGTTCGTTCCTACCACAATAGGGGATTCCACCATTTTTTAAATATAATTTCATCACAAAGTATAAGTAAAACTAAGACTATTGGTGAAAATCCGGTGAAAAAATTCCTGTTAATAAGTGAGTTATGGTTCCCCGAAGTTTGAAAATATAGACGTGACGTCACGAACATAAGTTTTTATATAAAACTGTTTTCTTCGTGGATCTAAAATGTTCTTGAAATGTATGCTATTTTTGATTTATATTTATAAAAAACAAATTAATATTGTAACACTGCACAAGTTTGCATGCTTTATAATTGCAAGTGTATCAAAATTATTAAGTTTAATGCAAGAAATTTATATTCAAATAAAAATTGTTTGAGAATTGCAGTACTGGACTGGTAGCCACGTGTCCGCTATTTGAATTTGTCTACGTCCATTGGTAGTAGACTCCACCCCTACCTCAGTATTCGTTATATATTTATAGGTGGTCTTTGAGTCGCCAATCAAAATAATATTTATGGATTTCATATGAGTGATGAGCTGCTAAAACAAAAAACCCCTTATTTCAGAAATATTTGAATTATATCATTTTATTTCTTTATTAATATTCATTATTAAGCATCTACTTTCACTATTTTTTACTAATTTCTCTTAATTCGATTAAGCTGTAATCCCCTATTACATACGAGTAAGTTTATTTTCTTTTAAGAGTGAAATTTGTTGTTATTGGACTATTCACGTCGTGTTATAGTGTCTTAGTTTTTACGTGCTTTTGTGTTATTAATTCTGTAAATGTTTTGTTTTATTTTCATGCTAAATTATAATACGAAATGCAATTCAAGGGCCGTTGATACAACTGTTACTTTATTTAAAATTGTCAGATGTGACACTTCATATTGTGATAAAGATGTACAAGATTAACAAATGTGCTAATATTAGGAACAGTATGATTTGGAAACGCTTCGTCTAAATGCGTTGGCAACTCTATAATACTGTCTTTATATCAACCACAAATTAAAATGTAGTAAAGATACGAATAAATAAATAATCCATAGGTAAGTAATTACAGTGTCTGTGTACTAGCTATTTGTAAACGTAAGCATTTTGACAGAATTTTACCTGATAAACAGGTTTATTACTAATGTCAAAAAATTTAATTGCAACTGACAGGACTGTCAATTGCTAAAACATAATTTTTCATAGCTATTGCTACTGCATTCAATTATTAGAAAAATAAGTGGAACGACTCGTCAATTTACGGGGTTGTAAAAATGCTTAAAAAAATATGCGATTTCGAGAAAAAGTTATTAAGAAATATTGTTGCTCTCGTCGAGTTACATTACTGGTTAAATTTAATGCACTTATTTCATTTATACCCTGTATGTACGTACTTGTTTATTTATGGCCGTGTGCCTCAGTGTCAGATCGCGAATCTGGGAACCCGGGTTCAATCCTAACCGACTAAAAAAATTATTTCGAATTTTAATTGGCATAAAAGTGACTCCTGTGGTGCACTTTCCGCGGCATCAATGAGTGTCCGTGAGATGACGTCGAGGGTGACGTCTGGTAAACGCCTGCACGGTACGAATGTCATCATCATTACTGATATGTGCGTACAAAGCAGATTGCAAAACCCAGCAATGGGTAATTTGCCGTGATGATATACTTATTTTTGAAAATAATACACGTGGTTAACACGTATGCAAGAAAGGTTATTTTTTTTTTAAGTTTGAATAAGGACCTAACATCAATGTAGAGTTTAATCACAAAGTAATAAATAACTACGTAAGTTAAATTCTAAAGCTACAAGCTTACTTAATGTGTATATTTCATTTTAAAAGCTTCTATGTTTAGTTAAAGAGTAATTAAGAGTTGCCCGGATTATGACTTAAATTGTAATAAGAAATATCTCTCTTGGGCCGGGTAATATATGATACTTGAAACAAAACTCTAGAAGTTCTAGAAGAAAATACTCGTATAAACTTTGCCGTCATATTTAGTGTAAGTATAACAAATTGAATAGAGACTCTTTCACTTATCGAATTACCGTCTTATATATAAGAAGGATTTAAAAACTAAAGAAACATTCTTGTTATCCGACTTAGGTGATTGAAATCACTGAATACTCAATTATTAATCATTAATAAAGAGCGGATTATATACAGTAAAAAGTATCAAAATATGCATGCAATATGCATGAAAAAAACATCAAAATATGCACCAAAACAAATTGTAAATATGCATATTTTAATAAAAATATGCAAAAAATTGGTCAGTCGCTTTTCAAAATTGTACTCATATTTCTGATAATTTTTATCTTATTTCCATTTTTATATGCAGTCTTTCATTCTGAACATTAGGTAGGCACAAGAAAAGTATAAGAAAATATATCACATGCTTACTTATAATATAAAATAATACCTTAAATAAAATAGCAAAAATAAAAAAATCTGATGTGGCCAACACCAAACCTCCCGCTATTTATTTTTTTAAAATTTAAATATACATACATATTTGGTTATTGCGGAAACTGTATTAAGATCCATTCATATATAGCTTGTTCGAAGATATTTCGTTATGGCTTTAACTTACTAAGCCTGTGGTGAACCGCACACAGCAAGAGATTGTACCTGTTGGCGCTCAGGGTAGGATTGCAAAATATTTAAATTCGGAAATCTCTAATCTCTGTGCGCATTACGTATTTCAGATTTACTTGAAATAATAATGAATTCGCAAAATTAAATTGTCTTTGACTATTATTAAAAATATAAGATGAGAAGAATCGTCCTTGACCGGTATTAATACATATTAGGGAAAATAAGATACCAAAGTCATATCGTGCTGAAAATCGCCCGATAATTTGAACGAAACTTGGTTTGACAGCCACGACACAGTACCAAACAGTTGGACAGACGGTACAAATGATTGTGCAATCGATGTTCCACCAGCACGAGGCAAGAGAATTAAAATACTTCATGCCGGATGTGAGCAAGGGTGGATAAAAGGTGCGCGATTTTTAGCTAGCCATAACGTTAAAAATTTGTGTTTATATTATCATGGTAATATGTTCGCTGATATTTTTGAGACGTGGTTTCGTGATAATTTACTGCCGAATTTGCCAAAAACAGCGTTATTGTTATGGATAATGGCAGTTACCATTCACGGCAAAGCGCGAAAATACCATCTAATTCCATGAAGAAGGCCGAGATTCAGGAATATTTAATTAACAACGATCTATACTTCGAAGAATCATACAATAAAAAACAATTGTTAGTTGTTGAAATTAAACCTCCTGTGAAACAGTATGTGTGTGACAATTTAGCAAAACAATTTGGACACGATGTACTTCGATTGCCTCCTTATTAATGTATTTTTAATCCAATTGAATTAATTTGGGGGCAATTAAAATGCAATATAAGATGGAACAATACATCACCGACCGTAAGTGACGATGTTATCGAACTAATAATAAGTGAAATGAACAATATAACACCAGAAATTTGGGCTAACAGTGTGCGTCATGTGATTGATATAGAAAATCAATATATTGATATTAATAATATTAGCAAAGACTTTATTAAAAATAGTTAGGAATGATACGACTGTAGAAATTATTAATATAGGGAAAAATAACGGAGCTATAAATATTCAAGACTAAAGTGACGATAGTGAAATGGATTGCGATAGTGACAATGATATTGTCGAATAATTACATATGTATACCAGTGTAATATTATGTAATTATTGTTATTGTATAGCACTATTGTTTATTTGCATTATTTAATTAAATGACGAATTGTTATACAATGATACTTTTATGAAACATTTTTTTTTGCTGCATTATCATTAATAATATTTGTACAAAATTCTCTGTTTCATTATTAAAAATAAAATTAAATTGGGAAATATGGAATACATACCTGTCCTTTCACCCCTATAAATCAAGCTTAAATCCCTAACAATACACCCGCTGAACAAGACATAACTATGGTTCTATTTACTATTTTCTTCCTAAAACGTTAAAACGTTACACACACATGCACGCACGCCCTTACCAAGGGTAGCGGGAGGTAAAAAACGCTTCTGTTTGTAAATAAAACTAATAATAACAAAAATAATAACGGTATAGACAAAACTATTGTAGATCATAGCTTTACACTATTTTGTGGGAATTTATACCTGCAAACGTCATACATAATACTCGTAGACTGTGAAAGTACGTCAAAATCTAGCGGGAATTACAAATCTTGAAAGTAGGCGTCCAGTTTTTTAATTGCATTTTGAAAGAGTATAGTGAACCGTATATACCGCCAAATTTAAATAGTTGCTATCTGGCCTAAAGTTGAAAGTTTAATGATGTGCTTTTGTTACATATTCATATTTTATATATTTAAAGTAAATCATAGTTAATAAAATAAGCTTTATAAGAAACACTTTTTAATTATAAAAAAGTTTTGTATCTACACTTGACGACAGATGACAGTTATTTAAATTTGACTACGTATGGTTCAACTCGTTCAAAATGCACTTAAGAAATCGAAAGCCCATGTTCAAGAATTGTAATTTCCGCCTGATTTTGACGTCACATTATTGCCGTATATACATAAAAAACAAAACACAAACGTATTTTATTTAACTAGAAAAAGCAAAAAAAAAAATAAATTCTCTAAAATTAATTTGAATTTTTATAAAGTATTAAAATATGCACATATATGCACCAAATAGGTTTTTATGCAAAAATTTAAAAAATATGCATTAAAATATTAATATATGCACAATATTCATTTTTTTAAATTTAATATTTGGCATTAACTTTTAGTGGACATATGAAAAGATTTTGTTGATATGCAATTGCATAAAATCCGCTCTTTAATCATTAATCATAACGTCATCTTCATATGTATATAACGGTGGTTTATTGTTAAGTTCTGTATTTTTTGTTCTTTCATGTCAATTCAATATGAGTGCTCCGTTGTCAGACAGAATGCAGCAAGAAAGAAATGAGAGCAGTAATAGATTTACTGATATACAAGCGGATAGATCGTTTTAAAAATGGTCGCACATCTCACTGCGATAAAGAGCATTCAGCCTGATCAACCAATTCGACAACCATCATCGAGACAATTGAGCTAATGATTCGTGATGATTGTCAAGTCATAATTAATGGTATTGCAAAATAAATTGAATATTAGTCACGGCTCAGCATGGACGCACACAGACAGAATCGGTTAGAAATTCGGATTCTTGTTCTATTGCTTCGCCATCTAGCGGTTTTTCATCATATTTATTAATGTCAAATGGTGACATCGGTCTCAAGTGGCATTATACAGATCGTTTTTAATTTAAAATTTATCACAAATATAATTTTCCACGATAAAAATTTCATTTGTAATGTAAAAAAATAATTTGCGAAATACCCTTATTACTCTTCGTTTAGAATAGGAAAATACTGCGCAGCGGCGAGTGAGTGATCAAACAAGTGCTTGAATTGCCTTCTGTAATGTGTATTTTATACTATTTTTTCTATAGAAAGCCTGTATTGCGAATCAAATGCACTACCCTTAAAAACCGAAGAGAAGCGTTTGCCTTGTCATATGTATGTAATTTGACATCTCGACCTGACCACCCAAACTTCCAATATATTTTCAATCCCACACAGCCATTAACAATCAAAAAGTACACATATTAATGAAATAATAATATCCTTAAATATATAAATACCAGAGATAAACTTAGTACTTACACAGAGTCTACAACAAAGTAGATACAAATCCATGAATTATAAAAACCACGTTTCAAGATATCAAACAAAGCTAGAAAAACTATAAATTTATATACAAGGATACATCCAAGATAAATGGAAAAACTGTGTCAGCTTTTATGTTTAATAATAAAAGTTACAAATACCACCTTCCGCACGAAATCAGCATTTTCACTGCCGAAATGACAAGTATACATTTCAGTTTAAAACTAATAGTACAACTAAATACAAGTAACACCAAGTATGTAATAAGTTCGAACTCGCTCAGTTCAGTCCAGTTATTATCAAGAATATACCCAAGATGCCCATTAGTTAAACTTATTCAAGACCAACTATTCAAATTATCCGAGAAAAATATAAAAATAACAACTTTATGGGTTCCATCACACATCGGTACGGACGGAAACGAACAAGCAGATATTTCAGCCAGAGAAGCTACTAATATGGAACTAACTTGCCAATCCAAGCATCTGACACTAAAGCTCTTTTTAAGTTAGCATTAAGAGAAAAATGGATTCAGAGGTGGAGAAATACTACATCAAAGAAGCTTAGAGAAATTCAAGACACAATTATAAAATGGTTACCAGTAACAAATATAAGACGAGAACAAGTAATACTAACAAGACTAAAGATTGGTCACACACGAATAACCTGCGAACACCTCGAAGGAAGAATCTTGACACATGTGAAGAATGAAATACAATATCAAATATTGAACATATCCTAACCCAATGTCCGAATTACCAATTGCAACGAGCCATATACAAGATCCCAGCGCAACCTAGAGAGATATTCGACCACAGCAACATCCAAAAAATCATACCATTCCTAAAGGACAATCAAATATTTAATAAAATATATAAAGCATTGACTTGTAACATGGCGCATACCAAATTTTGTATACATATGTAAAAATGACATGTACGTGCTAATACCTAATCAGGTAAAGCACGTTAATTTAAATAAGAAAAATACTATTTTCTTTGTTGAGGCTCTCTTTTATATTATTTCTTTATAAAAATATTTGAAAATTTCCATTATTTTTGATAGAATTATTAGGTTGGTGACAGTGATTTGTGTTTTTTATTGTCCGTTGTCTGGATATTTAAGTATATTTATTGCAGTCATGCCAATCTCAAATAACAAAATATCACTAAAATTTGTTAAAAATGAAGCTCCTTCTACCATCAATATACGTGCTAGAATGTGACATTTTAATTCTAAAACAGAGAATAGTATATTAAAACATAAGTTACAGAAGGCAACGTATTCTAGCATGAGTTACCAATTCGCTCACGAGCGCACAGCGGCGAATGGGCGAACGAATGAGTGCTTGAATTGCCTTCTGTAACGAGTGTTTTATACTATTTTCTCTATTGAAGCTTTCTTTTATATTATTTCTTTATAAAAATATTTGACAATTTCCATTAAGGGAAATTTTTGATAGAATTATTGAGTTGGTGACAGTGATTTTTGTTTTTTATTCTGCCCGTTGCCTAGATATATTGAGTATTTATTGTAGGCATGACAATCTCAAATAACAATATATCACTAAAAATCATTTAAGAATGAAGCTCCTAACATCAATATGAGTGATTAATGTAACATTCTAATTCCAAACCACAGAAAAATAGATAAAGTTCTAAAACTGTATTGAAAAACTCCCAAGGTCATCTTTACGCATGCAATGAAAGGTAAATGGAATAAAATTTACGACTACCCATACAACGAGTAAGATAAATGCATCTTCTGATCTCTTATAACCATTGCGCATTCATATGCGTAGCTTTGGGAGTTTTAGGATATATTAACAGTGCTACAAGGTCTGTTTAAAAAGTATCCGACCTGGACCTGTTTTTGCCTGCGGAAACAAATGAAGTAGAGGGCGTGTTCTCCAGTGGGGAGGTGGGAGCTATCTTAATGCATATACGTGAACTTTTTCTGTTCCGCAGGGAGCTGCAATCACTTGTAGTCAGCCTGTGAGTGCAGGAGTGTAATTTACATAGGCGCCGACTTTGAAAAATTTTGTCGGGTGCACTCACCGAACAAAAATTGAGATTATATATACCGTGAGTTTTTTTTAACAGTGGACATGGGCGTATGTCATTACCATAGTTACACTTAAAATGATTGACAGCAATGTATTATCGCGTTTTTTTTTAAATGGTCGTAGGGAGTTGTCAATGTCATCAAACCGTCATATTCCAAAATGATGTATGAAGAAAACATACAAATCATACATTGTATAAGTCCAATATGAGTTTAAGGCGAGTATCCGATTTATTTGCTGCTACTTTTAATAAGCGAGCCAGGCCTGCAACTATTACGGAGTTAACAAAGTCAACAAACTGTCATGTGTCAATTTCAGAAATTCCTTTTATATCGAAAGAGTATTGTCTTTTTTCATTTAACTGTATAATTTAATGTTTCTTATTAATAATTACCTTACTTGTTTTAATTTTCTTTTAATGCTGTCCATTGATGCATCTTGTAGTTCCATAATTATTATAGATGATAGTTGTTGACCTGGGTCGCTTATTAAAAATAATAGCACTTACATAATGTTATGATTTGTACTTTTTTCATACATCATTTTTGAAGATAACTTTGACAACTCCCTATGTTCAGTTTAAAAAAACGCGGTAATACATTGCTGTCAATCAATTTAAACGTGAGTATGGTAAGGACATTCGCTCATGTACACTGAGAAAAAAAAAACGATTGCTATTTTTGAAGTGATTTTCGACATTTTCATATCTAATTTTTGCCGTTACAAACCAAAGCAAGCAAATTAATTTTCTTTATTTATTAAGATGCAGAATTGTATGGTCTACAACCGTTATTTATAGCTTTTTCACCTAAAATAATTAGGGCAGCAGGAAATTACGGAAGTCTGATTTTACATGTTAAAGACCTATGTTTTCGGCTATGCCAGTCACCACCCTATTATCATACCTATACTTGTATATAAGGTAATTGAAAAAATAGGGACAAATACATAGCTATTTTCTCTTTTATAATCCATAGTATAAAAGTTGGTTACGAAATTAAATGCCACTTTTTTATGTGAAAAGATCCTGATCAATTATTAACGAATAAAAATTCAAATGAATAACGATAATATAAATATGATGTACATGTTTTATTGGATAAAATTTTTGTCATGTGCAAATCTATACTTTTGCGCCCAACAAATTATTTTGTCAGGTGTACTTGATTCCATGCACCCTATAAGTCGGCGCCTATGGTAATTTATATTAAGGTATGTTTAGAAGAAACTGAGCGCCACTTTAACTATTTTCTGTTGCAAAAATGACAGTCACCCACTAGGCTATCGCCCAGTTGACCATCACCCACTTGTCACTTACCGTTAGGTGAGGGTGCTTCGGTTCTAGTGGAATTTTACGAAGTAAGAAGTGTTATAACCGTTTCAAAGATGTCCTCATGTCAAAATGACGTTTTGTGTAATTTTCGTGGGTGGTACATCGCTCCACAAGGCCAAAACTTTGTTAAAGAATACTATCCATCGCCATCGTGATGCCTATCAGCATACGATACCGGCAGGTATGTGCGTCTACACGTAATCTATGATAATTAACATATATACATACATAAGCAGTGCGTAAACAGAGTAAAGAATGATATCAAATGTAGAAAGTTCGTAGGGAATGTAAGCAATATAAACTTTGTATATATTGCACATGCGCAATGGAGGTTTAACGAAATGAAGTTAACTTTGTACTTTGACAGAGTTATTGATAATAATAACAATTAACAAATAAACAAAAATGAGATATAGAAGAGAAACGAGAATTTTAACAAAATTAAATCATACCCCGCATTTAAAAAAAAAATAGCCTACTTGGGCGTAGACAATAGGTGCGTTCGGTAAATCATACAGAATTGGAGCGGTGTTGGAGTGGAGTGGGGATAGCGCTGGAGTTGGAGTGTATCGAGGAAGCAAGGTACACTCCATTATTTGTGATTAACCGAACGAGTAGAGTTAAAATTTTGGCGCACGAATATCATAACCTCCTTTTTGATAATCTGATACACTGTTAAAAAAACAATGAATCATTCACAAGTTATTTAGTTTGCAAAATAATTATTTTTTAATAATTCTGAGGAAAGTATGATATAAAAAAAAGTAGAAAATTCTTCACTTTATTCAGTACAATCTTCATTTGCATCCATATTTGTGTTATTACACTCACCGGTGTTATTCATTACACTTAGATAGAAAATAGGTGATCATATTCTCTTGATATTGATAAAATTTGAAGTTAAACATTCAAAACGTAATATTTCCGCGTATTCACTCCCAGTCCACTTGACTCCATCCTGCATTTGCCGAACGCTCCATGTTAAGACGCGTATTACTCCATGTAGTTACCGAACGATGCTGGGAGTGCGTAGAGTGAAAAGTGTGAATAGAACTCATTTACCGAACGCACCTAATATGTAAACTTTTGTGACGTAAGCTACAATTTTGTGAACGCATAGTCGTAATTTTCATGGCATAGATTACAGACACATCCCGGGATACCGAACCTGTGGCAACTGCATCACGAAATTGCATCAGCTCATTCCTTGCATCTATAATTCAGAATTTTTTGGCCAAACAGAATAACCCTATGATACACTAATATTGGAACTCATTTCAAGTTTGCATGCGCAATGGCAAAGTGAAAGGAAAATTATATTGTACAGCCCTTTTCATAAAACATAGTATCTACCAATATCTTTCGTAATCACGAAGTTGAACGAAGAGGAGCGGAGGTTACCGAACAGTCATTCATCTTGTTGCTGTAAAAATAATTTTTTATCAAGAATTCTATGATTATTTCTTTCTTTTCATAGTGCTATCGCATGTTATCTTTTGCGCAACCCAGTTGAGTTCTAATATTGCCCGATCTTTACGAGTAAATCAAGCTTCGTACTCTCACTCACAAGGCTTCTTGTGATATCTTGTTTCCCAAGCTAAAAATGTCGATAAAGGAGACCCGATTTGAGTCATGAAAAGGCTTACGGATTACGGACTGCAACAGTCTAACTGTACTTCATTTCCAATGTGATATTTCAAATGTGTATACTCCCAATGAAACATCTTTGAAGAGAATTCGAGTTTCAGTTTCAGCCTGTATGCTTCCCAACACCCTATCTAGTTTTCGTTTATATCTAATGAATCTATAAACAAATTATCTTCCCTTACCTCTTATAAGCTCCGTGTTATCCCCAATCTGGAACGACACCGTCACTCCTGGGTTGACATGAAAGTGCACCACATGTTCGGTATCCCTTTCCTGGCTGGGTCCTGGACTGGGAGCCACAAACCGGGGGTATTGCGGTTCGAACCCGGGTCCGAAGTGAAACGTGGCTCCGCCGGCCTCCGCGAAAGTCCAGTGGTGGTGGAAGTGGTGAAAATGGTGTGGTGGGGGATGCGGATGATGGTGGTGGGGTCGGGATTTGTGACGTACAGGTGGTGAAGGCGTGGTGGTGCTAGGTGGGGATGAAAGAGGAGAAGAAACTGGAGGGGATGAGGTGCTAGGTGCACCTTCGTCGTGGACTTTCACCATCTGAACGACGCTAGGTCGCGCTAGAATAAAGAAGATAATGTTAGACAAAAAGTATAATAAATTTTTGTTTTTTGATTGAAACAAACTCGCAATAAAGATTTTAAATTCTAATTATAGAGTGGTGGTAGGTGGGAATGAAAGGGGAGAAGAAACTGGAGGGAATGTGGTGCTAGGAATAACCTCCGTCGTGGACTTTTACCAACTTAAATATTTTTGTTTTTTGAGTGTAACAAACTCGCAATAAGATCGTGAATCCTAATGGGGATACAAAAAATATATTGAATTATTTTCTCTTAAAATAAAAATTTACATGAAATTATGCATATATTCATCAAAAATATTTAATATTATTATACTTTTTATTCATGATATTCCTTCTTAGTCTAATTGAAATTTTATATAAAATTTTAAAAAATATATCTGTAAAATTATACTTTCGGAAAAAATAATTTGAAAATGTGGTATGACCCCATTATAGCAAGTGAAAATACTTCAGAGGTTCAAACCCGAGACACCTATATGATTTTTCAATAAACTACTGAGTCGGCAAGTATGCAATAAATATAATTTTTGTTGGCTGATGACAAATGACAAGAAAAATAACTGAATATCAATAACAAATGTTTAATTATTTGGCTCTATTGGTTTTACCAAAAGAAATTTGCCTTTCAAGATGATGTATGTCACTAATTGAATGTTTGAAGAAATGTTGTTCTCTATGTAAATTTAATTGTGAATATCAAGTTTGAAAAAATAATGTATGTCTGAAGTGCTTATTAGTACGAGTATGAGTACAATGAGAATATAATTCATGAGTCACGTGACATGTTTTTCATCAATCAACATTCAGAATCTTTCTAGTTACATGTCTATCACAGCGATGATAAAAAACAAAGAAATTATCACCTTATTTATATTCGTTACTAACGGATTTGTTTTCTTTATATGACATGGACAGTTAATTTTGAGTATAAAAATGTACAATAATCGTTGGATTGATATCAACAACGATGAAAATAATAAGACAATTGTCAAATGTTTTAATACAATATATTAAAAGTTAGGTCAGCAACACACAAAATGTCACAAAAATTCATTATAGTCTCTCATTAAATATAAGCTCGTAATATGATTAATAATCGAAAATATTGCTCGTGAAACCGAAGCAGCATATATCACTCGTCCTTCGGACTCGTAAAATCTGCAGCTCGGTTTCACTCGAGAATATCATCGACGATAATCATAGCACTTGTTATATTACGTATGAAAATATGTTAGTAACTATTACTCTCGTCTCCAATTAAATTGGAACCATAAATCATTAACTACACTAATCTCAACTGATGACGACAATACCCAAACATGACATAATCGCAGTTATTTAAAATTAACTTAGAAATTTGGCTCTTATCCGGGATTTTCATAAAATTTCAAATAAATATTTTTATATATGACGGTGGGATAAGTTGTACCATATCGCACTCATTTTAGTTATGTAATGGCCTTGTTAGCCCAATGAGTATGGTAATAATTTTCATTAAAGCACTCAATAGGATTACAAGGCTATTACATAATTAAAATGAGTGTGATATGGTATACATAAAATTTTGTACGATATTCGTGGGATACTACATAAATAACGCACTATGTGATTACCCTAACTCGCCCAGCAGGCTCGTCGAGCAATTCAAAAACGTGTGTTAATAATATCTATAACCCACTCATATCGTAAATAACCATTACAATCCTTAGTTTTAACTGTGATAATTAAGTATATTTTCCTAATATTAATAAAATCATGCAAGGCGGATAACCTCTGTTCGAAACAAGAAGGAGAATCGATAACAATAAATATTCCATGGTCATAAAAATACAGAAAGGATAAAAAAATATAGCACCAATTTTAGATGCATAAAAAATTTAATGTATAATTTGAAAATATACACATCAGACTCTAGGAATAAATACTTATACTGTTCATACAAAACACCAGAGCCAGTTTTGATGAGGAAATAACAGATTTCTATATATCAAATAATAAAATGTGTAATGCTTTTAAACAGTTTCCAGTTCCTGCGAAGGTGTACTTCAGTAAAAGAAAATTATCATTAAATTCGTAACAAGGGACCAAAATTATTAATGAAAGAATGATTGGTGTATATTCGCCGCTATATTTTATAGAGAAATTATGGTATAAGAAATTTCGATGGTGTGCGGGAACCGATTATACGAGTAGATCATCTAAAGTGTGGAAGCAAAACGAGAGAAATCATTAAAAAGGTTGAAGATTTGATTTTTATAGAACGATGACTGAAAGTTGTAGTGATTGGAAATGAAGAATCAACTTATACTTTTTACTTTACATCCAAATTATTTTTTCCTAATTGCTACCTAGATGGTAAATAACCCTCGTAAAAATATCCCGAGATTTTTAAACATTGTGATGTAGAAATTGCCTTACTGAAACTTGAAAAGAACAGTTACAGATGGAAGAGAAACTTAATATTGAAATTTTAAAGGATACGAGGCAATATGATATAATTCGAAGTAAATGTTACGACTAATAAGTTAAGGTATAGTTCATATTTCTTCTGGTAGAACGCACGATATTATCTATCGAACTAGGAAGTAACAAGAACCATATCTCCTCTCTTTTACATGTATTTGCATCATTTTTAATAAAATGATGGCGTTTGCCTAATCAATGTATCTCTTTCTAAAAAAAATTCTCCCACTACTATTGGTTTGTTCTATACGAACATTCAGTGATGACGTGCGTTCTACCAGAAAAAATAACTATACTATTATTCACGAAAGATGATTATTCAAGGTCATTTGTTCGAAGAAAGAATACACATCACTTTACAGCAGTAGTTTAGCAACATTTTGTATTAGAAAGAGAAAGATTATTTGACCTATGTCTATTTAATTTGTGGTGTGACAGATATACGTAAATAGTGGCATTACTTTCTAACACACTATAAATAATAATGACGTATGTCGTAGAATTACAGATACCTAATTATCTACTACACTGCCCTCTGTGTTCATATTTACTCAGTGGCGTTGACGTTTAACTCAAATTATTATTCCTTGGTTTATAAGTTGTCTATGTTTTTGAATTTTGCAAAAACATAAGTGAAGAACATAAATCTTTCAGAAAGGCATTATAAACATATTTTTCAAAGTATTATTTTTCATTAAAAATGTGTCCATAAATATTTCATGTTGCACGCCTATGCACATGAAATGCAGTGAAGTTATCTGCAAGTAATATTATATCAGACGACTCTCAAATGACCTTGAATAGTCATCTTTCGTGAATTATAGTTTATACTTATTTTATAACATGTATTTTGAAATACTCGTTGGGAAAAGAAAGAGCTCCAAAAAATTAAAGATCATTCTCACCTATTACATTTTTAGGTAACATTTTTGTTTAAAATAACTTATTTTAATTTAAGTACTTAACACTTCAAACAAATATTTATAAAATGTTTTTAAAAGTGTAGGCGTGTTCTGCGTGGGATGAAAATTTCAATTTTTCTTGTTATTTTCGCACAAATACACCACTGAACTATATTTAACTCCCAAGAACGTAATAAATAGTCACCCGGAACTAATGAATTGAATAACTGTCAAAACACAACTGATGGATATTAGCAATTTGCTATCGTTTCCAACTTGTTTTTCTCCACGTAATTATTTTCATATGTTCTAAGAAATTAATAACAGCATAAGAGGAAGTTATCAAAAAATATTTTCGATCTGTTTACAAATATATGATTTATCAGGACCGTAAAAACCCAACTTGAACAATTTTTCAGTGATTAATAGAGAAATAAACAAGAAAACGAATGGGCGTATTTCCGTTATCATTGTTTGGGTTGTTATGAAGTTTGAAACCAATTATTTTGCTATTACATTAAAACTTGCGATAATGCTCGATTAGTTAAGATTCTAAATTCTTGGAACAAAAACTATTAACAAAAAAAATTGATACACTTACTTACCTCCCGCCAATTCAGTTTATTTTATACACGTATCGTAATTTTTGCAACTATACAGGGCCTACATTCTTGAGCATTTGTATTTGCCTAGATTACTCGTATTTAAGGAATTACCAAACTCACGGTCCATGCACTGGTAGGATGGATGCAAAATAGTGTGTTTGATGTGTTAATTTCAATTCAATTTCAATGATGATAATCCACCTATGATTATTCCGAACGAATATAAAGCTCTAGTAAATAAAGCTAAGCTAATGCAAAGTATGGATATTGTAAACCCAGACTAATCTAGGTTTTTCAATAATAAAAACGATATTGATACTAACAGTTTCTTATGCTCAAATGATACAGTGTGATCAATAAAAGTCCTAACTCGGAGTAGGCTATAAACAGAGAAACGTATGTCTGATCATTATTCAATTCAAAAGTCAAGATGTCAAAATTGATCTTGAAATGTAATTTTAAAGAGAAAAGACAATAAAGAAATATAATTTGTTTTCATTTATAAAATAAGATTCAAAATGGAAAGCTTTAATTTCTTTTTGATAATATCTCATGTCAAATTGACATTTAATTAAATATTTTTAAAGTGACATACGTTTTTTTATTCATAGCCAACTCTGAGTTAGGAATTTTTTTGAACACACTATACTATAAATACTTATTCTATTTTGGAACATCCATGGTTATAATAATATGTTTAACCTGAACATTGAAATAAAAGTTAAATTTGTAAATCCCGACATGATCTGCATGTGTGAAACTTGGCTGTGTCAAGATAACCTTAGTTTACATTTGTTGTTGAGAGATTTTAATAAAATTGCTTACCGTGCAGCTACAAAAAGTATGATAGAGGTAAAGCTAGTGGGAGACTTTTAGTTTTAAGGAAAAAATGTGATAAATTTTTGAATACACAAATTTTAGAATCAAATGGTTTTTGGATTTTTCTTTTATGCAAAACAATGATACACAAATATGTCATAGGCACTCTTTATCTAAAACCAAGCTTAAATAATGATTTTAACCCAAAATTAATGATATTTTTTATTTTGTTACAGCTGCTTTAAAAATCCGCAGCTTTTGCTTAAGGGGGTTTTGTCACTGAGCGCTCCTAGCTTAGAAATCCCCCCCATCCTCAGATGCCCGCGCTGGCAGCCTATGTGCTATGACAATATGTTGTCTCTATTTATTTAGCTCCATTCTTGTTTATAAGTTTTGATTGGCTAGCGACTATTATTTATTATTCACCCCCCAGTCTAGGCATTGGGCACCCTGGACACTGCGAAAAGATTTGCCGTGAATGCGTATTATTTATTCATTCTCCAAGATTATTGTTGAATTGTAGAGGTATTGTTTGTATAACTTTTAAATAAATTCTACTTATTACAATCAAAATGGTTCAAAAATAAAACAAAAAATAATGTTCCATGCAATAAAAAAATTATAATTCTTTCGTATTTCACTTCGTTAGATCTATATGAAGAGCTGATTATATTTTGGTTATAATTTATGAAATTGAAGTACCCGTTTTTTCTTGAAAAAGCTGTGTTAAATATCATATTTAATGTTATTATACATATTAAAGAATATTTCATTCTCTATACGACTTGACTGCATTATACTTCATATTAAATGGATATAGAGTTAAAAAATTATAAAGAAATTAAATTTTGTAAGGTAGCCAGCTATGCTATAACTTTGGAAACAGCTGCTAGCTATTAACATACCTACAAATGTTACGAGTATCATAACAGCCGCAGATGTCGATTTAAAATCCGAGCTCGTAGAGTGAGGATTTTAAGACATCTGAGGTTTGTTATGATTCATAACATTCGTGGTTTGTTAAATAAATTATCGGTTACAAAAAATTAAGTCATTATTATCAAATATTATATTTTGAAATTATTTTATTAATGCTGCTTTCAGAATGCTATGCCACATAACAATTATTTTGACGTATGTCAATATGACAAATATTCAAGTTAAGTGCTTTATTCATCATGTTTATTATTTCAGTAAGTAAACCGTGTTGAGAAAGATACACCAACGTAATCTATATTTATTATTGGACAGCATTATATTTTTCATTTGATTTTATTTTCATTTTGTAGACTGTTGTTGAAACTCTGTATTGTAATAATATTACCGTACAGATACAGTTATTACCTACTTAGTTACCAGCCTACTTTTGTACATGTAAACAAAGGCTTAATCTCCTGAAACCGATAATGAAAATTATGATTGAAAGATGTTACTGTCAAACGCAATTGACATACTGTGTTTGTGTTATAATTTTACTGGAAATATAGAATCTTTTGCTAGAAACTTTCTGCATGGAATTCATATAAAATACATACAACTGCCAGAAGACAATGTACAAGAAATATAATCTTTTGCAAGGAACTTTCTGTATGAAATTAATATAAAATACATAGAACTGACGGCAGGTAATGTGATGGCCACATCAGATTTTTTATTCCTGTTTTCGACAAAAATAATAACTCATTGCTCATAAATTGTTGTATACTTATGTATAGAAACCGCATTAAGAATTCTAACATTTCAATGTTATAAATTATAAAATATAATTAATATATAAAACGAAATTATATAATAATATTTTTTATATTATTGTTTTATACTGTGATTAAATTTTCAAAATCTGAGAAAGAATGTAATTTTAATTTTTATCTAAGTAAATTGGAAATTTGTAAGAAATTATGTAAAAGCCTGAGAAATGAGAGATTGGAATTAGAGGGAGAAAGAATGAATTAGTGCAAACCTACTTCTCCCACTACACTCGCGCACGCCCCTTCCTTTGGATGAAAATAATAAATATGATTACCGCCAGGGGCGCGTTAGATCAACGCATGCAATCTTTAAATTTATTTAACAAATTACTCGTCTACTATTTGATAATTTTGTATAACAATGTGATACAAACATTTTAATTTCCAATGAAAGTCTAGTTGCGTAGAGTTTTTCTCAATATTATTTTTTTTATTTTTTATATATGAAAATAATAACAATTTAATAAATTCGCCAACGTAGGTAGTTTTTTATTGCGTTTGTCTTTGTGTGGTATTTTTTTCAGATTTATAGGTTAATTAGGTTGGGAGTAATTTGTTAAATACTTTTTTTTACTGTGAGAGAAGCTCCTTAAGTGAACAAATCATTTTATCTTATTATACTACGTATTTGGCTTGGTATATTGACTTATATTTAATGTTACAATCGAATTTTATGTGAAATATGTATTTTTATTTTATGTTTACAGTTTCTATTTCATATATATATATATATATATATATATATATATATATATATATATATATATATATATATATATATATATATATATATATTTGTAATACGAATAATGTATTGTATTCTACTTTTTTGTTATCAACCCACTTGGTATGAAGCGTGTATGCTTTTAATCCAATAAATGATTATAATTATTATTGTTATTTGCACAAATACAAACGAAAACCATAGTACCGATATTCTTGGCCATTCGTTTAATATGAATTCGCTTGAAACGAATGAAAATTTAATTGGACTCGTAATGAACAGTGAAAGGTTTTTTGTTTCACTAATTTTTTACATTTTTAATCTACTATTTAGAAGAACTGTTTCCCCTTACGTTTTACATTGTTCATAAATATTTGATTGATTTTATATAATTTGAAATAACATTACCACTGATTTTGCTATAAATAAATATTAATTTTAATAAGTTTTTGGATATCTGTACATTTAAAAATATAAATACAATATTAAAATATTAAAATTTATCAGTTAACACATATTACTAACAATATACTAAAACAAAATAATTAGCAACGAACAAATTACTTACAATATCTACATGTTCATCAATTTCAGGTAGTTATTGCACTATTTTCAATTGTTAATACCACTAACAATGTACGTTACAATATTATTTACACTTAATGCACTAAAAACATTATTAATAACAACAGAAATAGTTAATAACATTTAGACACATTGCAAATGTTGTTACACGGGCAGAGATACCAATAAACTAAAACTAAACACGAGTCAAGATAAATGCTGCAATAAACGATCAGACATGTTAGAACAAAAAGTGCCGCCTGTTGGAAGCTTACTCAATGAATATCATTAGAAATAAATCATTTGGTTTTTTGTTATTGCAGTGTTAATATCAAATTTTGTGTGTGATTTTTTTAATTGTCACCGAGAGAAGGTTTTGAATTATCTATATGAACTTCATTCCTCAGATTTAGTGGTAATTCTCTCCATATAGACTGTGGAACATTGTCTAAATGAAAGAATATTTCATTATTACACATTTTACTTGTGTATATAAACGTTTTCTCAATGTCAATATTCCAAATTTTCTTTTTCCTCTTCCCCTTTACCCATATAATTTCTCTTCAATTGAAATTTTGTGAATACATTCCCTCCTTAAAAAAAATATGTCCAATCCAATTAGTTTTACTCTTTCTTATATCTTTCAATATCTATTTGTGTATTAAGAGCGCAAAATGGGACATCGTCGATTGACAATGTCCATTTGCGTTCGAAATACACACAAGATTTTTTCAACAGTCGCCACAATGGGGACCTCCACCATAACAGAAAATAATAAAATGTACACTTTGTATTTACGTAGGTACTACTTTTGCAGTGACGATAGGAACATATTCAAATATAACTTCAAGATATTGTTTTGGCTTTCGTTTATTAAAAAAATTAATTGCAATTTGTAATGAATATATATATATATATATATATATATATATATATATATATATATATATATATATATATATATATATATATATGAAGTTTTTTGTATAATTTTTTTTTTCAATCATTCCCAGTACATTAAACCAGTGCAGTGAAAAAGCGGATGTCTATTGAAACCATTCACGCCAAACTTTTGCTGGTGGCAGTACAACTGTTCACACATTTTATATTTAATTTAAATTTATCGTTACTTTTCATTCTTCTTGAGCTATTGCTTCAAACTAAGCATTTTATACTTTCGTTTTTGTAAATGAATGCCCTATTTTATTTTCACAGCAGTGCGGCATTTTGTTTGGTTACGTAATATACCGACAGAGCAGTTGTATGTCAGAATAACTTGTGAAGGTGGTAAATGTGTAACTACAGTGCCATTAGTTCTTGACTAAATGTTTCCATTAAGAATGTAGACAAGTGATATTTCTCAACATTGTATAGTTACAAATTTGAACAGCGAACGTTTTTTATACTTTGTCGCGCATGAGCGGCAAAGTGGCATTTTGCATTGACAAAAGAAAGCGCAAATGGCTACTTTCTTTCTATATAGACTGTAGAAAAAATTCTTTTATCTTTTATCCTTCTCAACACCTCATTGTTCATCGCTCTCTTTCCACCCAATCTTCTCCAACCGTCTTTTTGTCCTTCTCCCTCAAAGTCCATTGTTCGCATCCATACAGTATAATACTCTAAATAAGGCATTTTGCAAATATTTTTTGTAGTTCTATATCACTGGATATTGCCTTCCTTTCTTCCATTAATTTCTTCCTTGCAGTTGCCATTCTAATTTACTAAGCTTCCCAGATATTTGCAGGAACTTCTTCTATCCTCTCTCCATTCTAACATGTGTGTACGGTTTCATCGTCCTTAGCTTATTATCATTATTATTCTTATTTCTTTAAGCCTGAAATTCACTTGTAACATGCCACGCCACGCCACGCTACGTGACAAAAGTGTAGAGTGGAATTACTTTAAGAATGCGACACTGGCGTCACGACAGTTGCGCGAAGCTCATGACGTAGGGTGTCAATTTCGTATCAATTAATTCTTCAGCTTCCTTTTTCATAAACTAGCCTACATTATTAATTAATTCTCGCTCTTAGCTGTGTATGATCACACCACTCACACCAAGTGTTTTTGAAGACATCGGCAGACCTTAAAAAACTCTTGAATTTTAAAAGATATTATCAGTACCACAGAGTGTAACAACAAATGAGAGATATCCGAACGAACGGTACTGTCTTATTATGTGCGTAACCAGCGAAGCCAAAGCCGTGGCTCCGGCAACGTCAAAAATGTGTCTACTGCGAAATGACGTCAGTGTTACATTCTTAAAATAATTCCACTCTATATACATAAATTTATCAAAGGTTTCAATGCAATGCGTACACACTTGTCCTATGCTACCCCACAACACTCCACTCGACGTGGGACGACGTCTGCACGTTCTAACCGTCCAGACATTTTGGTACACGTGTTATCCCCCCTTTCCTCTTTTAACCCCGCACTAGACATCATTTTCATTGCAAACTGCAAGTGTGTATATACCA
Source organism: Harpalus rubripes (assembly GCA_963082715.1). Lineage (NCBI taxonomy): Eukaryota > Metazoa > Arthropoda > Insecta > Coleoptera > Carabidae > Harpalus > Harpalus rubripes. Next base: position 39,605,980 of record OY720457.1, on the reverse strand, counting down.
GCAGTTTGTGAAGTTATTAAAATTTTATTTTATTCTCAATTATATTCTATTTACATAAAAACAGTCGCTATCGATTAACGCTGTGTACCCAGCACTTTCTTTTTTCTTTATTTATTATAAAGACGGCAACACACTCCTCTAGTTCTAATTCCCACTCATCAGATGAAGAACTCTACTAGTACACTCCATGTCGTTCAAAACTGAGAACACATTTTTCCAACGATTTTAACTGACGCCCCAAGACGTAACATAGCGTGTTACCAGTGTGTACATTCATTCAGAAATGTAAACCCACGTCGATCGCCGTTGCGTAGCGTGGCGTGGCGTGGCGTGTAACAAGTTCCCGGCTTTATTCTCATTAGTTTATATCGATGATTTTGACATTAGTATATATTTCAACCAAATGTTATTTTCTGTAAGTTTAGTTGAAGGAAAATCTTTAGGAACATTATATCTATCCTGCTATTCATATCTATTTTTAATTACCTTCTTTATTATATCGTATTTTTACTGTTTTTTCGAAACTAGATACGCATTTCTGGAAAATTTAGAGAAAAAAAGTTAATAGAAAAATGTACAAGTACGTACAGGGTCGGATTGGCTAGTTGGGATAATCGAGAATTTCCCAAGAGGCCGCGGCTTTTTGAGGCCGCCGCCCGGTGATTACAAACTAAAATTTGAGTACGTAGCATCATCTAATTAACTTCACCGGATAACCGTTCTATTTAGATCGTTTTTAATATTTTCTAATTCTTGACAAAATTTCTTTCGGTGTTGCAGATATAGTCCGAGATCGAATATATGAGGTTTTGATAATTTCCTACTTTGTAGATTTTTAATGAGTGGAATTATAGTTTAGGTATTGTCCGGTGTTGGTGTGTTGGTTTACGGTAGGGTATATTGATGTTACTAGTCCATGGTTCGTTTTCTGATTTATAAAGTGGTATCCAATATTACTGTAACACTTCCATTATCTGCGGGTAGAATCTTGGTTGTGTTATATTTCAATGCATTAATTCCTTCGTTTTCAGAATTAGATTTGATCAGAATTTTTTTTTTTGCTTCAGATTTTTTTTTTTGTTTCAGAATTTTCCTCACTCTTTATTTATTAATAATTTAATATTGTCTACAACTTTTAAACGAAACTAAATGTTACTTTCTTAACTACAGAATGTTCTATATTCTAAATACTTTTAGAAGCGTTTTTTTTTATATTTCAACATTCTTTACAACTGTTCAATTTCTATGTAGACAAAAAATTCGTATTATCCAACACCAAAACTAATTTGTTACTTTGTGGCAATATAATTATGAATTTTAAAAAACGGGAAATAAGGCTGAACATGCTAGAATTTTCCCAGACCGCTGAAACTTCCCAATCCGGCCCTGAGTACGTACACGTGATAATATAATTTTTCATAACCATAAACTGAATTTTCTATAAATTTATTAGTTTGCCCATGTAACAAAGTAAAAATTTTGGAGTTTTGACGCCCCCTCATTTCGGCGCCCTGAAAACTTGCCCCCTTTGCCCCTACCTTTCCACGACCATCCTTGTCACCTTGATTACAACTATAATTAATGATTGTTCAACGGATTAAGGATTCAACTATACTACTATTAATTGGTCACGAAGGGAGTTCCTGATGTATATGCGGCCTTAGCCCAGCAAAGGCTGTCGGGCTCTGATTATGATGATAATGCGAACTATTTTGATGTAACGGCATAGGGTTTTATAAAAAATGATTATTTTATAATATTTATGTATATAGAAGAAGAAATTTCTGATGCTAGAATTACAAAACTTTTATCTAGCATCTTTGTCGTACACATATGGCATATATGAGACTTTTATTCGCTATCTCATTGTCGTCCGTGTTTAGGAGGGGTACAAGCTATTTCCGTCTAACCAACGGCAAAAAATCAAATAGAAACTGTATTGTAACTGCGGTAACGAGTGTCATTTTCAAATATTTGATTTATTTGAATATTCATGTCATTTTGTTATTCATGTGATTAAGGTGACTTTGGCGTCGATAATAATTTGTGCTTCGTTGTGTGTTGGTAATTTGGTTAATTCTTGTGATTATACATATTGTGCATTTTGCTATTGCAAAGACGGTGTTTCTAAGATCTCCAACAATTATTACAACATATTGCTTTTAGACAATAAAAAGAGGTATAGTATATTTCATCCATTATATTAATATTGTATTTATTCAACTAGTTTATTATTTCTAAATAACTATTTATACTTCGAATTTCGATGAATAACGAAATTGACACAGTATGGGACATACTGTCAGTTTTTACCAGTTTTGACATTACATCATACTTATTCAATTGCGAAATATGTAAGTGTCACTTCTAATTTTGATGAATACTAATAGTCACAAAGTAGGTATTTGTTATATTAGTCAATAACAAAATTATTGCAAATAAATTATTGAAAATGTCAAACATGACAAAGTTCTGCCTGTCATACTCCACCTTATATCAAACTAGAAAATTAAATCCCTATAATAAAACCATGGTAACAATATGACGTCATCAATTCCCTCCCACCCCTGGCGATTTGAACCATATGTTTACTATTGATGACGTGGGGATCAAGTCGTGGAAACGGACTTTACCTACCTAACCAGTAAAATCACAAATACACATATCCAAATACATATTAGGGAGTTTTTGCATGACGTACGAGAAGATTTTGTCAACGCTAACGTTACGCCTTTAATAACGGAAGTACAAAGTATCGGGTTTTCAAAAGTATAGATTTTGCATTACGTTTTAATCACACGTACTTTGATTTTGACGTTCAAACGATGGTTGTTTAAATATCTGTCATTTTCGTTGTATTTTGGTAAAGAAATCATACACTAATGGAAGAACTATTTAATGTTTGCTAAATAGCTATAAAAGGTGTTCTAAATGTTTACTGACAGCTCTGAATGAAAAAAAAATGACATTTCTGACTGCAAAACAAAAAAGTTCTGACGTTATAAAACAAATTATGTGCCTTCTAGGTTATTGTAGACGTACGTCAACTGGCCCGTCTTTTATCCCTGACGGACGTATTACGTCTTCAAATTTCACGTACGACAAGTAACAAATATTATATTGCATAGCAACTAAGACGTTAGCATATACGTCTTTCGGGAAAACGCTGTGCAGAAACTCCCTATTATATGATTATGGAAATATTAAACTCGTATTCTAGGGACATTAATTATGTTTATTAAACAAAATCTCGATTTTCGATTTTTAGCATAAAAAGTATATGCAGGGTGAATAAGTACGAGACTCTGTGATATATTATATGTCCCGTAAATTTTAAGGAAGATTATAGGTATGAGAACATTGAATTTTAGATCATATACACTTACGCCTTTGGTAACCAAATAATATTAATTTTAAGATGTGGTAATAGTTATTTACATAATCAGTTATGAAAAGAGTGATATTGTTTGATGTACATAGTATTTGCCAAAACGAGTGAAACGTTTTCATAACGTATTATGTATAAAATTTTATCTAATTCTGCTAAAATGCAAATTATGTGAGTCAAACAATATCACGTTTTCATAACGTATTATGTACAAAATTTTATCTAATTCCGCTAAAATAATTTAAAAATACACAAAATTCTAGGTTTTTCTATGACAGTTCCTTGTCCATATTTCAAAAACAATTTACCAATTCTGTCAGTGCATGCGTATATCATTGAAAATGAGTTCTGAATATGTTCTGTAACTGATATAGATCTTTCTTCTTATGTAGAGAAATTAAATGTGAGTCAATAATTCATAAACTGATATTAAAGAAATCATTATTGATATATTTTTGTTTATTTTATTATCAGTTCTCAGTTGTGTAATATCCTTTACTCAGTTACGTGAAGATTTTTACAAAACTCAATTCGTGTCAATTATGTAAAAAGTGACATTTCATAACGTCATACAGTTAGGAAAAATTCTACTTTTTAAAACGGAATTAGATAAAAATATATCTGTGCCCGGTTACAGAAACGTTCATCAATTCTTTGAAGTTTCCTTATTCTTATGACATTTAAATCATTGTTGCCAAAAATCCGCCTTGCATTTGTTTGTTTTTATGATCCGTTAACTAATCAATGAATTGATGAACATTTCTGTAACTGGGCATGCACTAGTTTGCTATTATTTCAGTAAATAAACATCGGATTAACTGTCAAAATGAGCAACAAGAACGCTCACTATTTGAAATAACACATATTAGAACTGCATGTCTCTAAATTAAGTTTAGTTTGGTACCAAAAGGGTAAATTCAAAAAATTGAAACAAAAAAACCTGGGCTACAATAACTATATAATGCATCCCATAATATTATTGAGAAAAGAGAATATTGTATATCAAAGTTTTGTGCATTAGGTTAGGTTATGTTAAGGTACGTTTACAAAAGCAAAAAGCGAAATGTGTAATTATTGACAAAAACAGTCAATCTTTATAACTGCTTCAATATAAATAATAAACAAACCCTAATTTCTTAAATACTCTTATTAAAGTGTTTTCTTGATTAACTTTCATTGTGACTCAGAAACCGCGTATGTGAACTGCGAAATAGTTATTTATGTAACAAGTGTATGAAGTAGTACTTTTTTGGTCGAGTGCGATGTTTTACGCATAAGGCGCAGCCGAATGCGGAAATTGTAGCACGAGACAAAAAATACTATTTTACACACGTGTTGCATACAACATTTTTCCTACAACCGAAATGGTATTGATGTTTCTCATAATACTGAGTGTACAAACATTCAGCAGCTTCAAACACTGTTAGTACTCTTTCTCATAACTCTGTACAAAATGTAACTTAAACACTTGGAAGAATCTCAGACAGACGATGATTAGTATTTTATAATGTACAAATTGTACATTTAATATTAATATTAAAAATTAGGTTAGGTTAGAATACATGTCAAAAAATTTTAATGTTCATAAAAATTAGATCAGTACTCAATCTGTTAAAAAAAATATTAAATTTGTTTCATTTACAGTGTATATTCATATTTCTTAATAAATTTTATTACTTTTATTATTATTTACTACCCAATTTTATACTTGGCCGGTAAATTAACCGCATTTTAATGTTGCCTAGCAACGCTTATTTACTTTTCAAGCACTAGTGCGTGAAAAGTACTTTTCACGCACTAGTGCTAGAAAAGTGACACTTTACACACTGTAATGAGTGCGTGAAAAGTACTTTTCACGCACGGTTGTAGGAAAAAGATTTTAATTGATAATATTTTATTCATAGTTCGGCCCATATCCTAATCATCTCTACTTTTGTACTTGGCAAAATCTAATACAATGTTCGGATAGCCTCGTAAAAATATCACTCTCTTTATGATTTGGAAAAAATCTTTAACCTATTTTTTTTATAAATTGTATTTATTGATTATGTTCAATACCAGTCTTGCGGATCTGTAAATCTGTAAAAAAGTAACAGAAACATATCTATTCTTGTTGTTTAATATAAAATTAAAATTATACATAAGAGTGGCAGCTTTCGTTACGATTTTATTCATTAGTTACAGATTTACAGATTTGTAAGACATACATATGTGAACATAATCGACTCATAAATTAAAAATGTGAAAAAATAATGATTAATATTGTTATGTAAGTAAAACTTGTCGGATAAAAGAGTTTGTGTGTGATCCATTTTGCAGAATAATTAATATCAATCATAGAAATTGCAGCAATTATCTATTTGAATAATTGTTGCTGACAATTTGTAACAAATGAACCAAATAAACAAAAATATATTACCAACACGACTGTCATTTATCACTATGAAAAATTCGTTTCTTGCAACAGATCGTTTTTTCCGATTTCGAGCCGGTGGTAAAACGGTTTTTCATTAATTACCACACGCTCTCCGCTGCAAATGGGTGAATGCAAAGATGCTTTGCATTTGCGCTATCATATTGATTTTCACTTTATCTGAATTATCGCATTAATTGTGCAATCCACCCTAATCGTTGTTATATAGACAGGATAATGGAATGTTGAGCTGGACTAAGAATACAATAACTACAATTTGTAACAGATTTATTCCACCGCAGAGATTTAAATCTCTAAAGCATATTAATATTATACGACACAAATTTATATTCACGATTTTTAGCTCATTGTTGTGTGTACTAATCAGCTTTAACCAGATTTTGGTAATAACATATATTTTTAAAGTTAATGCCTTTGTCAAACTAATTGAAGTGAAGTGATATGATAACAAATTGAGAAGTTTTTAAAGCATTTGCGTTGAATATGTATAACATTTTTCTTTAGAAGCAAACGTAAAAAAATCTGATGTGGCCAGCACATTACCTTCTGTCAGTTCTATGTATTTTGTATAAATGTCATACAGGAAGTTCCTTGCAAAAGATTCTATATATTGTACATTACTTTAAGTCAGTTATATGTAGTTTACACAAATTCCATATAGAAAGTCTCTATATTAAGTACATATAAATTTTGTTTTAAGTAACAGTAGTAAGTATCTCTTGATAAAAGTACTTTAAGTAAAATATTTAAAGTACACAATGTACTGTAAGTAATACTTTAAGTATTTTTACTTTCAATGTTACCCAGCTCTGGCTATGATGACATTAATTGTTTTTATACTATGTTAATAAGTTCGTTTATTTTTAATAAATGTTAGTACCTATGAAATAAGAAAAAGTAACAAAACATTTATTCAACATGTCCCCCATTTACACTAATACATTTTAAAGTACGTCTTCTTAATTCACTCATAACATTATTAATCTCGATTCTGTTAATTCCAATAGGGGAGTATCACTAAGTGAAATTTAAATGTTTTGATAATGTACACTAAAAGTATATCATGTAGGTAGCCTAAAAGTAAATATAAAAGTCAAATTCATATTTGTAATTAAAAATCGAAATTAAAAGTACTACATGTTCAAAACGGTCACCACATAAAAATCCGGTTATGACGTATCCGGCCCTGGGAATATTATATTTTAACGTAAAAAAACTTACCATAAATAAACTCCAATTTTATATATACGTAAAGTTTACACACCAGCAAAGTGACAAAACAAAAATGTCGAAAAGAGAATCTTGGAAAACACGTTTAATGATTCATAATAAACTAAAATGTTAAATAAGTATAATAAACTGACACTTTCAATGACATATGACAGATGCCAATATGATATTTTACTTCAATTATATTTTGTCTCTGCGCCATAGAAACATACTCATAGGACCATATACGTACTTCCGGTGGTGTTTAATATTTAATTATTTTTTTCGCAGTAAAAGATACTTTATGGAAAAAATATGTATCTCTTATTTTTTCATGTAGATTAACATAAAATTTTCAAAAATTATAATACTCCCCTATTCTTTTCTTCAGTTCTTCAATATTTTCACAGCCCTCTCACATATTAAATTACATCTCTGAACGATAAAAATCGACGAAAGAAAATAATTATTTTTAACAAATAAACAACGTTAATTTTAATAAATTTGGTATGGTCGGAAAGAGAAAAAAATTGCAATCCAAATTTATAAAAAAATACTACAGGTTGTATTTAAATTTACTAACGTTGATATCACTTCCGGTTATACCGGAAGTTCCACAATTACAGTTTTCACACACTTCAATCACATATATTGTACTAATTAAATCATGTCCTATAAGCAATATGTGTAACTGCAATAATAAAAGAAAAAAATCTGATGTGACCAGCACATTACCTTCCGTCAGTTCTATGTATTTTGTATAATTAAATGTCATACAGAAAGTTCCTTGCAAAAGATTATATTTCTTGTACATTACCTTAAGGCAGTTGTATGTATTTTATACAAATTCCATACAGAAAGCAAAAGATCCTATGTTTCCAGTAAAATTATGACACATACATACTGTCAACTGCACTTGACACTGACACCTTTCAATCAGAATTTTCTTAATATAGCAGCTGTTTCCACAGTTATAGCACAGCGTGCTAATATATGTCATATTTAATTTCTTTATAATTTTTTAAGTCTATATCCATTTAATATGAAATATAAAATGCATTCAAATCGTATAGAGAATAAAATATTCTTTAATATTTATAATAACTTTAAATGTAAAAAAATGATATTTAACATCGTTTTTTCAAGAAAAGCTGTTAAAATCTTCAAATGGGTGTACTTCCGGTTGACCAATTCTAACCAAAATCTAATCAGCTCTTCAAATGGATGTAACGAAGAAGAATACGAAAGAATTATAATTTTTTAAATTGTAGTTTTAGAGTTATCGTAGACGAAAATTTTGTTACACACACATCCACACACACACACGCACACACACACACACACATACAGACATCATCGTAAAAATAGTAAAATCGTATTCTAGGGACCCTAAAACATGCTTATTCATCAAAAACTCACCACCGAATTTTTTGACCAAAGACAATACCTTCCTTACCTAAAGGTGACGGAAGGTAAAAAAGGGTGTATCCACTTTTTCAAACACACTGTATATAAGTAGTAAACGTAGAAATAGACTATTTGTGCTTTGAGAATCAAGGATAAATTAGGTAAACTACGAATGTACTGAATTCTTCACAAATTATTTCTTCGTTGTTTACCTAATTTATCCTTAATCCTTAAGGCCCAAATAGTCTATTTCTACGTTCATTATATTCACTTACTCGTATTTAATTTGTTTTGCCTAATGCATTTGAGAGCGAATTGAAAGTGCACTGTGTATACTTTCTAGCTGTAGACGTGTGTTGTTTTAATTCAGGTGACAAAACTTCCACTGCAACGATTGTTGCATTATTTCTGGATCATAGCTGTAAATCCAAGTTTTGTTAACCATTACGATAACATAGAGAAGAAACGATCGTCGATAACTCTGTCAGGAAGCTTAAGATACACGTTCAATAAGCACGGTTGCTTTTTTGTTTTTTAAGCATCGGAGAAGAAACTTCGTCGCAACACAACGCATGCTCAAATTTATCGTTAAAATCTCTTGACAAACTCTATAACTTATCACAATGATATCTGGATAAGTTCTTGAATTTTTTGAACATTTTCTGCCGTTTTGCTTGTACATGCGCACCCTGAACTAGTGATGCACGAAGAGGCGAGAGTACTCTCGCATCTCGTCTCGTCTCGTTGCATTATGCGAGACGAGAGCGAGATTGCAGTTTAAAATTCGAGGCGAGATCGATATAACTGCGAGAAGCGAGAAATCTCGCGAGATTCTCGCGACAGTCTCGCAATAAAAAGTATTTATAACTTTATAGCTTTGATTCATAAATTCAATGAAAAATGCACCGTACAAGGAGTGGAGTCAACGCTAATTCATGCATAGAACATGTAAATGTGAAAATTATATGAATTCACTATATTTTTTGAGTCTATCTAGAGTTGATTCGATTAGTATCGTTTCCAGAGCGAGGAAATGCAAAAATAAAGACAAAATCGGTATTGCATCCAATAGAACTAGTTTTCTCCAATATTTCATCCCCTAATTCAGCCCAGTTAAAACCACGGTTAATAAAACTATTTGCGCCCCTGAAAAATAAAGGATGTTATATTAAGCGTCGATGGGAGCCAACAGGGAGAGAAGCGAAGGGATTGGTTGCCGGCGGGTTACCAGTGTAGCGGTTTTTTATAACTTAATCTTACTTAAATAGTGGCATATATTTAATGAAAAAGTGTAGGTACTTTTAGTTATCAAAAATTATTTTTTAATGTTTAATTCGTTTTACTGATGACCACGGTGTAGTATCTATAGGTGAGTGAACGACGTATTCCAATGCATTACGAAGAATGGCTAACTAACTGGGCTAGTTCATACAGTGTGCCGCTAGATGTCAGGTTTTGTTGCGATCCGGTTTTTACACAAAATATTTAAAATATTAAATTATTCATATATAACTCATAATATTCTATATTTTCAATCATTATATCTTTTGTCAGTTCTATGTATGTATTTTGTACAAATTCCATACAGAAACGTTTCTATATTTCCAGTAAAATTATAAAATAACATATGTCAAATGCACTTGACATTGACACCTTTCAATCAGAAACTTATCTTAGAACCTGTTTCTGTGATTATAGTGTAGCTGGCTGCCGCTAAATTGCACATTTTGTCACCTTAAAAAGACTATATTTCTCTTTAGTTCATCCATACCCTGTAGTACATCTTGTAGCAAAACATTTTCTGTTAAATGGTAACGGGTCACGTTAGTACCATTTTGTTTCCCAGTTACTTAGCCATGTCAACGCATCTCGTGCTCTCACTATATATACTACACCGTGTTGATGACAGAATGTGTTAACAGATGTTCGTATTGAAATAGTTTAGAGATCACAATTTGATGATAAATTGGATATTTTAGAGGTAAATTAAATTATTTACTAACTTATCACATTTTCTGGTGACCATAAATGAATAAACATTATGTTCGTATTGCAATAATTTGGTGACCAGAATTTAGTGTTTCGTCTCTTTATTATAGTTATACGATTGCAAATACATGGAAGACGGTGCTATTGGTGCGAACTTGTCTCTTGAGTTGAATCGTATATGTCATTCAAAAATTGTTCTCAAGCAGAACTGGGCAAAGTACCAAATTAAAATACTCGAGTAACGAGTAAAAATATTCAATACTCAAATGTACTTTTAAAGTAAAGTACTAGTATTTTGAACATTTTTGGGAAAAGTACAGAGTACTTTCTAAGTACTTTAAAGTACTTTGTAAAGTACTTCTATACGTAATATAAAATTATGTAACAAATCGCTTCTAGATAGTTTTTTAAGAAACAGTTTTATAAAAAAATAACAGAAAGATATGGAAATTTAGAAATTTTATATAAAATTAAATATTATAGAATTAAATAGCAGTTTTATTCCGAAATTATGTACATTTGCTTTGTTAAAATATGTCACCACTCTTTTACTAATAAATATTTAAAGGAATATCGTTTAGGTATTTGTTTCCACCTTAAAATTAAGTATTATCAAGAAATAATAGAATAGCTATTTGTTTGTGCAGTATGTAAGAAAAAGTACTTTTCCTACTTACTGCACACAAGATTTTTTCTATTATCGTTTCTAAGAGGTATTTTACAAATAATTTTTTTAAAATTTAACATTTTACAGTCAAATGAATATGGAAATCAAACACATTTCTAAACGATAGTAGAAAAATATATAAACTGCATTCTGTTTTACATTTGGTAATAGAATGACGAACCTGCAAAGTTCTATGGTGCACAGATTTGATCTTTTATGAACGAATAATTGGTGCACAAAATAATTTAAAATATTAATTTGAAGTACTCTAAGTATTCAGAAATACTCAGAGTATTTATAAGTACTCAGAGTACTTTTCATGTACTCTAAGTACTTTTTAGAGTATTAAGTTCGAGTATTTAGATGAAATATCGCAATTACAAGTAAAAGTAACAAATTTTAAAATAAACTCGAGTACGCCCAGCCCTATTCTCCAGTGTAAAAAATGTTCACCAAAATACTCGCAAAGTTTTGAAAGAATTTCGGTAGCAGATGTTGCTCGGTTTTGTCATCTATCATAGATGGGACGTAAAACAAAACAACCCTTGTGTAAAATATTCGTAACACAACCACACAGGTCCACGGATGCAATAGGCTTCCCTCTCAAACTAACCCCCGACTCCCGCGCAACTTCCTGAAACGAGTTAGTGTCAATAATTACAGTCGGAGAAGTTTCCAATAGCACCTCGTATACATTTTCTCTAAAGTTGGGTGGCACAAATCAATGAGCATTGTATAGTTCGCGTTCAGCCGGGTTAGCGCTAGACTAGCAAAATAATTTAACGGCTCGTTAGAGTTAGAAGCTAGGCTAATAGTGCTAGAAGTATATAGCAAGCAATCTCGTAGTGGGAAGTTACAAGCGTTTTGTCGTGTTTATATTTTAATTTGGAGGTTAAGTATTTGTTGTACAAAGAACAATGTATGTACATTTCGCAGAAATGAATGACAGAGAAGCAGGACAATAATTGCTGATGCTGAAGAAAGGTATTTAATAAGAGTTATTATGTAGCAAGTGCAGAAAATTACTGATTAAGAAAAAAAAATGCGAATTTTGAAATTTGTAGACTTTCAGACAAACAATATTTTTTCTGCAATCACCCAAAAATAATAAATGTACCTTATTCAAATTTTTGACATAAGATAATACAGTGTGTCCCATTTACAGCTGCCACCATTGGGATCTCGAGATCTATAAGAGATACAATTTCGGTTAAAAAGAACTTTTGTGCACCTAAAGGGGTCATCTCAGATGTGCTTTTATTTTTCCAAAATTTCTCATAGGGCACTAGATAAAAGCGAAAAACTGAATTTGGTCGCTTTTTCATTTTGAAATTACTTCTAAACGATCAGTAATCCAGAAAAATGTTTCAAATAAAATTAGTTAATTAATTACCCATTGCTGGGTGTGCCAATCTGCTTTGTCTATCTAGTAACGTACGAAAATTATTTTCTTATCGCTAAATTTTCGAGATATACCACAAACTTACATTTTTTTAATGGAACCCATATTTGATTTTTACTTAGGAAAATGATTATTTTTTCTTTTTTCATTGGTATAAAGGTTATTGTGTTTTAAATAATTGTTTAGATTATACCTGGTATCCCTATTTATGTTAACTTAAAAATATAAAATTAAAATTAATTTATGAAGTAAGGTAGGTGTGCAATAAGTTACTTAAGTAAAATAAAATACTACTTTGAAAAACTAATGAAAATCTTGACAGAAAGTTCCTTGCTAAAGATTATATTTCTTGTACTTTACCTTCCGGCAGTTGCATGTATTTTATGCAAATTCCATACAGAAAATTTATAGCAAAAGATCCTATATTTTCAGTAAAATTATAAGACAAACACAATGTCAATTTCACTTGACACTGACATCTTTCAATCAAAATTTTCTTAATATAGTAGCTGTTTCCATAGCTATGGCTACTTTATGAAATTTAATTTCTTTATATCTATATCCATTTAATATTAAGTATAAAATGCAGTCAAATCGTATAGAGAATAAAATATTCTTTAATATTTATAATAACATTAAATGTGAAAAATGATATTTAACATAGTTTTTTCAAGAAAAACTGTTAAAATCTTCAAATGAGGGTACTTCCGGTTGTCCAATTGTAACCAAAATCTAATCAGCTCTTCACATGGATGTAACGAAGAGAAATACGAAAGAATTATAATTTTTAGAATTGTAGTATGGAAGTTATCGTAGACGAAAATTTTGTTACACACACACACACACACACGCACACGCACACGCACACGCACACGCACATACATACACACACACATACACACACACACACACACACACACACACACACACACACACACACACACACACATACATACAGACATCAACGTAAAAATAGTAAAATCGTATTCTAGGGACCCTTAAACGTGCTTATTCATCAAAAACTCACCACCGATTTTTTTGACCAAAGACAATACCTTCCTTACCTAAAGATGACTGAAGGTAAAAATCGAACAAATTCAGTTTTTCGTCATTATCTAGTGCCTTGTGAGAAATTTTGGAAAAACAAAAGCCCATCTGAGATGGCCTCCTATAGGTGCACAAAAAGTTCTTTTTAACCAACATTTTATCTCTTATAGTCCTCGAGATCCGAATGGTGGCAGCTCTAAATGGGACACACTGTATACTCCTTGGGCGGTTAGGTATGTATGGTATTTTTAAGCGATCATGACAAAATTGCTCTTATGACAACAAAACAAAAATATTATTTCCCGCACTCATTTTAAGTTTGAGAATAATTATTTCTTGCACGATTGTAGAAAAATAATTTATTCTTGTATTGCATATCAAAACAACCAAAAAAAATACTTTTTAAAAAAGATTTATATTATATTACATTGTTCCTGTACTCAGCAGAAAATGCTCATAAATATCATCAGGAGAGTATAAAAAGGTAGCACATTTTCAACATAATATTCATTTCTAACCGGCATAGGTACAGCATTCTCATCAATTAAAAATCCTTTCCATTTTAGCTTCATGAACTACATTTTGTAATAAATTTACAAACTAATCAACAATATTTTAGGTGCATCTTCTAACAGTTCAAGTAGGTAATAATATTAGATCCATTCAAAATGAAGATAAAACTGTAAGTTAGCAATCATTTGATTTACCTACGTAGTGCATAATACTAATAATACGTACATTAATGCCCGTTTTTTCAGTGGTGGTTTTAACTTGAGCTCAGTTGAACTTTAAACTTGAACCTGACCTATTTTTTGTTTATAATGTGTATACTTCATTTCACGTAGTGATGGGAATATAGGTGCAGTTTTATCTTGTTTTTTGATTGAATAATACCCGATACTATACCCTATTTTGTAAGGAAGTTGTTAAATATTAGCAACGTTGCTATAAATTTTAATCAATAGAAACAAATGTAAAGCCTGTATAATTTTCATATTTTATTCAGTGTTCGCAATTATTATTGGTTACTTGCTATAGCAATGTTGCTACGAAATAACAACTTTCTTACTAAACAGGAGTGATTATCCAATCAAACAACAAGATCAAACTGCACCTATCTTCCCATCATTATTTTCTTACGTAAAATGAAGTATAGTTCAGTTGAACCAAATGTCAATATTGAAGATGTACTGTGTAATTTGCAATTTCATTCTACTGACAACTGGCAGGTGATATTCTTTTCGTTTTTGTGTGTTAGGTTTGCACTGTGACCAATCAAAGGGCAGAATTTATATCCCTATCTAAACCAACGCTATTTTATTACGTGAAATGAAGTATGATTAAAATTAAATGACGAGAGGTATTGTGCTGTGCTGGCCACATCATATTTTTATTATATTCGAGAAGGAGAGATATTATTTTGGGATAAAACCAATTCCGAATCTGATTTATTTTTCTTTGAACACTCATTGTTTAAAAAAAAAGAACGGAATATCGAAATAACACAAAAAAGTAACCAATGACCAACAACTAGTAATCCAATGCATGCACAACCAACATCAAAGTAACATTATTTGATTATTTAACTAAAAGGATCAACGGTAGACGCAGACGCCAACGCTACACTTGAGCGTTCGGATTTGATAAAGCGATAGAAAAAGGGGATTCCCCTAAAATATCAAGAAACAAGAAATATCAACAATTCTTGAAACAAGACATGAATTACGTTGCCAGGAAATGAGCAAGACAAGAAATTTTTATTTTCTTGTCTTGAAAATCAAGCCAAGACAAGAAATGTTCATCAAGACAATATTTCTTGTCTTGATACAACACTATACCTACTTCATTTCAATGGATGGTTATGATTTTGATGTCACATGCAAGAGAGAGTTGAGTTGAGCTAAAAGTTAAGATGGAAGAACATAATACATAATACAAATAAACCATCGCTATTTTTAAAGTTCTGTCTTCTGTCATTTGTGTTTTGACAATTGAGTTTTACATAATTCAATGTCTTCGGATGGCTGTGAAAACTTAAAGAATTTCACATTTGTCATGTAATTTTTATAATTACAGCGGGAGTCACTGTTGCAAAGACCATACACTCACTTCATATTTGGGCACCATCTTGCAAATGTAATCACAGTGTATTTAATCGCTAAAGGAAAATATCAATAGATGCATTACGAGTATAATGTCTCTGTTTAACCCTCCACTGCGTGTACATGCTAATTTTAACAAATACATAACGTTCAGTACTCAAATGGCGCTAACAAAAAGCACTACATTTTTGCTAATCTAGTGCTATTAGCTCTCCCAACTGAACTCGAGTTATTGTTCGCTAAATATTTTACTCACTAGATTGGCACAATCACTATAACTTACTAGCGCTTAGGGCCGTTTTCATAATAAACTTTATGTTCACTTTAACAGTTAAATTAAAATTAAACTAGTGTTCGTTTACATAATATAACTTTAGCACTTTAGCGAGCACTATACCATTACTTTAAATTAAAGATGAAGTATTAAGGTAACTAATTAAAGTCTTAAAGTCAACCTGATTATGAAAACGGTTTTTAATACTTAATACCTGTTTTATATTTTTCGTCCTAAAATAATTTACATCCGGCAATAGAAATATTGAGAACCAGTTGTTTGCATTATTATACCGTGAGTTTCAAGCAATCCCTGACATAGAAATAGAATTACAGCTCAAAATAATTAAGAGAAATTAGTAAAAAATAGTGAAAGTATATGCTTAATAATAAATATTAATAAAGAAATAAAATAATATAATTGAAATACTTCGGAAATAAGGGGTTTTTTGTTTTAGCAGCTCGTCACTCATATGAAATCCATATATATATATATATATATATATATATATATATATATATATATATATATATATATATATATATATATATATATATATATATATATATTGATTGGCGACTCAAAGACTACCTATAAATATATAACGAATACCGAGTTAGGGGCGGAGCCTACTACTAATGGAAGTAGAGAAATTCAAATAGCGGTGGCGTGGCTATCAGTGCAATAGTGCAATTCTCAAACAGTTTTTATTTGAATATAAATATTTTGCATTAAACTTAATAATTTAAATATATTTCCAATTATAAATCATGTCGACCTGTACAGTATAATAATATTCATTTATTTTTTATAAATATAAGTTAGAAATAGCATATATTTTAAGTACATTTAGGTCCACGAAGGAAATAGTTTGATATAAAAACTTATATATGTGACGTCACATCTATATTAACTATAACTCGCTTATTAATAGAAATTTTTCACCGGATTTTCACCGACAATCTTAGTTTTACTTATACGATCAGATGAAATGATTTAAAAAAACGGTGGAATCCCCTATTTAATATGGGGAGGAACAATTTTCTTAAAATATGTCTGTCCCATAATATTTTATAGGGCTATTTATATATAGAATTTTAGAGCACAAAATTGTGTTTTAATCAAAATATTTGAATTTACGTCTTTGGTAACCGAGTAAACTTAATTTAAGTCAAGGTAAAAAAAAATACCTTTACACTCGGTACCTATCTCCATAATGTAAATATAAACATTTTATGATGCAAATAATAAATTATTTAGAACGTACATTTCAGTAAATATAGCATTATACTTCTTGAATAAACTAAATTATATTTATATGAAGAGTTTGCTAATAAATAGTCGTACAAATAGATTACCTATATGGAAATTTCATAAATTATATTATCAGCTCAAGTTATATATTAGAAAATTTATAAAAGTATTATTATTATAACATATCTTTAAATGTTCCATGAAATGTTATTAATATAACATACTCATACAGCTTTTCCAAGAACTTAATTTCGCAATTAAATTCCTTGAAATTAATAAAACACATTTAATATACATTTAGTTTATTATTAAACTTTAACTGCGCTGATAATGAAAATATAATTTTTAAATTGTTATTTATATGAAGGAAAAACAATAATATGTTCGTAATTGAACGGTAAAAGCATATTTTATTTTGTTAAATTAATATTTACTTTTATAAAAGTAAGCAATTAACTTTTAATATACATATTTACAAAGGGAAACTGAGTAGTACACTACGCTATATATGTATTAAACACGATATAGTAAAAGTTGCATGAAAAATTAAATAGAAAATAATTATTTGATTTTTGAAAGTTACGTTTAGTTTGTAAAAAGTATCTCAAAATAGAGTTTACATTATTTTGTAAATAAAAGGAAAAGAACTTATTTCAAAATGTAATATTTCATTCACTTACTTAACTATAAATAAAACAGTTAAATAATTTACGATGTTTAGACTTTTTTTGACATTGAAATTTTTTGAATTGTTCGAATTTCATTCGTTATGATTATGATGTTCACTTTATTTATATTTATACGAACACAATTCGATGAAATTTCGTTTCTATTTAAAAAATAGTGTACCGTATCGAAAACACATTCCCATATGTAAGAACATGACAAGAAAATGAACAAAATAATTGTTAATGGTTAACCGAAATCGAGGACACAATTTTCAAAACGTTTTTTATTCAAATCTCGGTTTAAATTTTATTAAATTAGTTAACCCTAACCGGTATTTAAAACAGATTTACAATAACGGTTTCATGTACTCTGTAATAGTGCTGTTGATTTTGAAAAAAAAAATAGAATTTAAAAATTCAGTTGAAAAATAATTCGAAATGTCGGATTTTGAATTTTAATCTAAATTCGAAATTTCGAATTTTTAACAAAATTCGAATTTCATACACATTCAAAATTCCAATTTCGAGTATTTACGAAGTTAGAATTACATATTTTCAAGTGTAAGTTAATTGGCATTTATTACACTTTGCTTTGTTATTATTAATTTCAGAAAAAATATTTCCAAATTGTACTTCGCGGCGACATGTTAATTAAGAATTTTTTGCTTTGAACAAATAAGCGACAAATGTCCGTGTTTGAACTCAGAGAGGAAGTTTAAATAAGTCATGTCTTTGTAAAACACGAATAAATAGATGCCGGCGTCAACTATAGAATTACAAAATTCGAAAAATATTCCGAATTTTGACTTCGAAAAAGTATAAAGCTTATTTCAAAATAAGAAATTTGAAAATTCGAATTTTGTCAACAGCACTATTCTGTAAGAATGAGTAGAGAATTGCATTAGTATACGAAAATATGTATATTTTATTGTGTTTAACCATTTAATTCTCGTTTCAAAATTTCACTGGAAAGAAATACCGACTCCAAATGATCCAAGAATATTTAGCGAATTTTCCTTGCGTTTATATTTTTAACACGTGTTTTTTGGGGAGAAACAAAATTTTCACTTATAAAATATCTTAAATCTGCAGTAAACTTGTAAATCTGAAAGTTGGAAAATATTAAAATGTTAGTGCATGAAGTTCGGAAAGTGGTTTTTGCTCGCGAACTTTACAACGTGGAACGGTCATATTATTTATGATACTTCTTACATAAATTTTCTTTTCTATAAAATTTACTAACAATGCTAGAAAACTGAACTCGCAAACAAAAACATTCACGTGGCTTGGCTGACGCGATAAAGAAATGGTAATGTGCGATAGTTTAACGCCGACCTACATCTGACAGCATCATTCAATGCATTTTTAACAAACAACGCTATTTAGCACATCATTATACTTTATTCTATTGCTTTTTCTCATTCTTGTATGCTTTTTACGAGCACGTTGCAGTTTCTATACGTTTTAAAATATGAGTTATTATCTTGCTGTCAAACATTTGGTTTTAGATTTTTTTAAATACAGACAGAATATTTTTTTCTATAGCAAATTGTACAGTTTTTAAATAGTGGACAAAGTAGCATTGTAGTGGCAAGGGTAGAGAAAATAATACTTTAACAGTAAGGGTTAGTAAGTACAAATACTGAAATTTCTATTTAAACTAAATTAAATAGGAACTTCAATTGTGCAATTAATGATACCAGAAAGAGTTGTTCTTAGAATAGAACCACAACTTGTAGTAATTAAATTTTAAAACTGTGCCTAAATAATAATTTAGTTTATAATTGATTTTTCTTATTTTTTCCTTAAAATCAGCTATAGAATATTACATGTTTTCTATTGAAAATAACTTTTTTTTTATTTCCATTCGTGAATTAGCTTCATACATTGATTGGTCGCAGTGCTTTTTAATTGGTAACGAAATGCAATTTATTTCTTATTTCTTCTTAATATTTTGCACGATCGATTTTTTAAATGTTTACCAATAGGATTTCTAAGGCATTAGGTTTTAATTACAAATTATTGATCGGTAAGTGATTGTGATTACTTACCGATCAGGAGGCGAGGCCGTAAGTAAATAAAAACACCGATCAAAGCTTACTTTAAAAATACAACTAAAATTGTTTAATTTGTGAAAATAATTTTCAAATAAATTAAAATTTTCTTCTGGCGTCGATCGTGCAAAAAAAGATAAGCATTGCGGTCAGTAAGTGAAGTGCTCTTCTACCGGTATCGGATGCATTGGAGAAATTATCAACCGGTAGGAAACTCCATATTACTTAAATAAATATTTAGCATGGATACATTTTTTTAATAGATTGCTGTGATTGTTTTTCGTCATTTGATTTTAACAGTTGATTGATTTAATACGAAATTATATAGTTGTATTTAAAATTTTCCCCAGATTATTCCCAAATTAATATGCAGCTAAACAGATTTAATAAAAAAATGATAATCTGTGTAACAATTCAAAATTAAACTGCATAAGATACTTATGTGTTACAACTTTCTTAAGTAACATTTTTGCCTACGTATACATTGTAAAAAAATTCTATAAGAACATTTTTAAATTTATCCAAAAATGAACAATTGGGATTTTCAAGTATCAAGAGATGGCGCTGATCGCATTAAACAATGGTACACTTTTTGTCGACATTTGTCAGCGTGGCATTGCTGTCAATTGTGTTTCTTCAGTTTTCGTATTATTTTCTCATTTATTAGTATTTTTTATTTATAATTCAAGTATGTATAATAGAGGTTTTGTAGTCATATAGTTGCAGTTTCATGTAAATGTCAAATGTGTACCACTGTTTGTAGTTCTAATATTCGCCGCTAGTTAGAGTTTTCTTATTTGAAAATCCCAATAGCTTATCTCTGAAAAGATTAATTTGTTAACACACGTTAGTTAAGCTTTTTTCGCTCATTTTGCTCTGTACCTACTATACACTGAAAAAATAGAGCGCTTCTAGTAGCGAAAAAAGGTACTCTAATATCCTGACTGATTTTTAACTGTTTCAGAAACTAAAATTTCAAATTAAATAGTAAAATTATTTGCTAATGCTACTGAAATAATATCTGATAGAAATCTATATTTCAGTGAAATCTTTTATTGGAATAAATATTACAAATTCTAATTCAAATAAAACTTATTCCTAATATATATATATATATATATATATATATATATATATATATATATATATATATATATATATATATATATATATATATATATATATATATATTGGAATAAATATTACAAATTCTAATTCAAATAAAACTTATTCCTAATATAACAAAAATTACATTTACTCTTTTAATGAATTTAATTCATATTGTTAGGTTTTAATTTATTACTAGTACCGAAAATTTGTATATGGTTCCATTAATGAATGTATACCTATGGAATGAGATATAAATAAATTCATAGTAAATAAAGAATATATTTATTTATAACAAAAACCTGCATCGTTTTTATGTTACTAATTTGAGTAAAATAAAAATAAATTATAAAAATACCGGGAAACAAACCTTTAATAGTACATTAAGATACAAGTTTCATAAGACATGATTTTAGCGCACGCGTCATTCTTAGAAACGAGCGGCTTGCCACGAGTTTCTAAGGGGACAAGTGCGCTGAAATGTCTTATGAAACGTGTATTTTATACTATTTTTTCTATTTTGGTCATTTTTTCAAAAAATGTACGTTATTTAATGTCCAGGAATTTCAATTTCGGTTGTTTAATATGTACTTTATGAAACTCATTTGGATGTCATAAAGAAGTACTTTATGGCATCCAAATGGGTTTAATAAAGTATATATTATAGAACCAAAATAGAAAAAGTATTTTATTATTTCTTCAATATTCATCTCTTAATATTTGCTTATTGTCAGAAAGCAATAGCAGCTACACTTTTTTCATCAAGTTCTCTGCCATTTGCCCGTATTGCATAAAATCGGTTGACTTATCTTCCTATGGGAAGCACTTTATATCTACACAATTTCTTTCAAATTGCTGTGTCCGAGGTCCTGGTTTCCCCTTGTTGCCTTGTTAGTAAATTCCTCTGCTACACTACATTGTATATATATATATATATATATATATATATATATATATATATATATATATATATATATATATATATATATATATATATGATATTAAATAATACATATATACTGCATACATAGGTACTTAAAATTACTTAGGTATGTTATAAAAGAGGCCACATCTTTCGTTTATAACAAACAACTCAACACAAACGTACATGAACTGTTTCAAGTAGTTTAAAACGAGTCGCAATATGCCTATGTCATAGCTTTAGGGTGCGATCTTTACTATTACGTAAAATTTATTCGCTATTATAAAAAAAGTATTAGTAAATGTAGTATTATTTTTTCTAAACTGAATAAATATATACCGTAATTATTTTGTTAAGTTTATATTCTAAAATAGAGAATTTAATTTTAAAAGCAGTAATTAATATTTGTAATTCAGTTGAAAATATTTTTTTCATAATTAGATTAATCGTTGGAAATAAAAATTTGTTCTCAAACAAATCTGCATCCACTGAGGTAAAGAAAAAAATTCTACTACAGTAATTTTATTATCTGATGTTAATAAAAAAGTATTAGGGAAATTTTTTTAACTATTAAATGTGAACCTATTTTTTTCAGTGTACACTTTTAAAATTCGGTATGCAATTTGTAAAATATAACTTACTAACATACTTTGTATTGTAAACACCATTTAGTAAAAAATTAAAAAACAAATCATATTGAATAATTATAAATTCTTGCTATCAATTTAGAAACGTTTGAGTTGAAATTAACGCCCATTTTATCTCCATCCCTATCTTGTGAATATTCATCATCGGTTCCGGGCACTGCACTGCAACGGGACCCGGAACAGCCGGAACGCCGACTCCGGGTATCTGTCGCGCAGATTTACCGAGGCGGACACCGCAACACCCAAATCACGCCAACTCCAGACGGGCGGCCGAACTGAGAACAACTTAGCGGACAGGACAGAGTGGAATAGTCGAGAAGATTTAAAGCGGGATGAACACATGAACTAAAATATCTCTCGGATTACAAAAGCCGAAAGAATGATGGAATCAAGAAAAGATTTATATGTTTGTGACTAAAGGGATGTTAGTAACGATTTCGATGACAATTCTTTTTTATTTTTACTGCTACAAAACACTTATATTTCGCTTTTAAACTAAAAGGAGCACCTTTAAAAGTCATATTTTTAAAGTCAAAGAAAAAATTCAAATATGTCATCACGGCTTATTATGTATTCATTTGTGGGTCCGAAAATGAACTGTTTCTGAGTATGAGATATGATAAGTTTTTAATTTACGTATAAATTTTGTTTCACTTCCACCAGGTTAGTAAATCAAGATAAGAAGAAGGCCTTACATTTGTCGATTCGTTGACATTAACGTTGACAAGTAATCTTATCATTTATTCTGACAAGTGTTAATTTCAATAATAAGTTAATATTAATATGGTTGATTATAAGAATTTAGAAATACCCGGCCTTTTAAAAATAGATCGTGGTAAATTTTTTAAAGAGGAGTACTCCATGTGTTGAAGATTAAGGAAGACATCTCGAACAGGGTTGGCCTGATTTAAAACATTCGATTTAAATTACGATTTAAATCATGATTTATATGAACTGATTTTTTTTAAATTATTGATTTAAATAAAGCTTTATAAAATAATACATTTTTTGTCGAAAAATCAATTATTTTCTAAAATATTTTAGATACCTACAGAGCTAACATAAAGGAAATTCTATTGTGTAATATAAAAATATATACATATAGGTGTCTACTTTTTTATGGACCATAGAAAATACAATGGATATTTTTTATATATTTGTAAATTCTGCCCTATTAATTTTAGAACTAAAGTGTAAATACAAAAAATGGTCAGTATTAAATACAACATCAAATGACCCTAAATTTATTCATATAATAGGTTGTTATCATGGGATAAACGTAAAACAAAGTATCCGTCTTTAAGCTTTTTACAGAGTGCCATGCAAGACATGTTTTGACCTGTTTTATTTAGGTAGGTATGATTTAAGTTTTAAGTATAAACATTCTTTGGGTTTTATTACAGATTTCGTTTTCGTTTATGAAATAAAATATTTATATTGCTTTTAAAACACTTAAAAAGTGCTATAACACCAACCAGTCTTTAAAAATCAAAAATATAAAATAATCACGATTTATTTGATTTTAAAAAAAACCTGATCTCGAATATTTTCATTAGCTTAAGTTAACGGTCTTGTTAGTAGTAAAATAAAAAGCTTTCATATCTCAGAAACTAACTATTTAATTATATTGACATTTGAACAACTGATAAATTACTAAAACCACCATATTTCAGAAACTATTCATTTTCAAGTTTATGGAGAAGAATTATATTGGTCTCTAATATATGCTGATCTCGACCGAAACCAAAATTAAAATTATTATGAATTTTAAATGGCACGAAAGTGACAGCTGCGGTGATCCCTGGTAAACGCCCGTACGGTACGGAAATGTCATCGTCATTATCGATATCTGTATATAAAGCAGATTGGCACACCCAAAAATATGTCGTTATGATATATTTATACTATACTTTAAATATTTTACACTTGTTTTTTTAAATACCCTGTATAAATTAGTAAGTTGATAAGTTTTAATTGTATTTTAATTTAATGTTGTTACACTTTAGTTAACTTAATTGTCAAACTTTATAAAATAATTGTGACAAATTGGTTCAATAAACTTTTACATTTTTCTAAAATGCAATTTACTTTTTCAGAAATAAAAACCTTTTTATGAGTTAATCAATTTAGTTTCGCTTTTTAACTAATTTAACGGCTCTTGATAAAGTGAAATTCTGAATCAAATTTTTCAAATACCCAATTTAACTATAACAAATGGTGTCTGCTACGCAAAAAATGCGGTACTTTAGCAATTAAACTGTTAACAATGAATTCTGAATCGTGTAATTTCTTTAGAGTGTATTTATATCTAAACTTTGCATTCAGGTCTTGGATAATTGAAAAAAGCGTCTGCAAACTCAATTGATTTTTAAATTTATGGTAACCCAGATTTAATCGTAATGGCTATAGCATATGTTATTTGTTCACATACACTTTGAAAATGTTCATTAATTTACCACACCAATTTACTTGTTAAATTGCACATTAAAATTTAGAATACATAAAGGAATTAAGAGCACAATAGATTGAGCCTTAAAATTATACACTATTTATAATGTTATGATAACATTTTATGGAGACTTTAAAAGGATATAATAGTTGTTTACGCACAAGTAATATACTTTAATTTCACAACAGACGGAAGAAAAATTATACGCTAATTAGAGCAAGAAAATTGAATGATTTTTATAGCACATTTTATATCTTTAAAGCATTTTTCGAGTAATAGTAAAAAATAAATATGTTGCTGACTAATACGAGACCTACTTTTAAAGAAGATACTTTTTAAATTTCGAAAATATATGTGTATAAAATTATGATTTATTTATTTTTTTGAAAAAATCAATGATTTTCGAATTTTTCATCATTTCTGCCAATCCTGGCAAGTGCTCTTCTACCGGTATTGGATGATTGGAGAAATCATTCTCAACCGGTAGAAAGCACCATATTACTTAAATAAATATTTAGCATGGAAACAAAATAAATAATAAAAATTATACTCGGCTGCACCATGGTAACAAATTTCTTTAAACGAATATTTATATTTTAATTTAATAAAGAAATTCGATATCAAATTTAAATCCAATGTGGCATAAAACTATACCGTGTGGTTCACAATCTACAGCTAGAAATGTTCGAAACATGATTTCTGGTAAGCTATCTTTCATGATTTTAGGTTCCTTTCACTCTCATGTGCAGAATTGTTACAGAAAATGTTCCCGGTTCATTGACCAGTTGGTATAGGTCTTGCCACGATATACCGTTTTTGACTTCAATACACCCACACAGCTGGAAAGTTGTAAAAAGATTATAAGGGTAAAAAACTTAGGGTTGTACTTAAATAAATAAAATTATACGGTTTTTCAAATTAAAAAAAAAATATTTAATTTAACTTTAAAGTCAATAATAATACACGTACACAAACAATTACATTTCTTTACAGTTTTAAAAGTAAATCCAATATTGTGGGAGATTCTGTTTAAAGTTCATACTGAACAATTTATACCATAATTGTCACTTTGTATTTGTAACCGTTGGTATAAAATTTATAAAGAGGGAACCTCTTTTTCATTATACAGTGTGTAAATTTTCTTACGGATGACATCTGTTTAGAAATTACTCACTGATCGTGTTTGTCCTGCATCACACATTTGTTTCTTGGCTCGATATTTCTGAGTTAAAATGTCTCTCACTGAAGAATAAGGAAATTGGTTAAAGTTACTGTTTTCGTAATGGGCGCATTTTCGTTCGGATCAGATTTTAGTAAGTTAAAAACATTTAAAATAATTTGCTTTGCATCTGACGACAAATGCACTCTTTTTTATTTAAACACTCGTCTTCATCTTCACAAATATTATTTGTGCTCCATGGTCTCCACATTTTCATACTTATTATTGTGTTTCTTTCTTGAAAACTAATAAGCAACTAGAATCAAATTTTACAATCTTTCATATGTATCTGGAGAACATTTACAGTTAATATCTTACAAATACCCTTTGTTTTTCTCGTGAAATAGATAATTTAGATGTATTTTACAAATAGCAAAATTTCGGTAATCCCACCCTTACTACTAAGGTAACGAAGTTACCTATACAGCAATTAGTGGGTTATATAAATTAGCAAGATACCAGTGCAGTTAGAGTTCTTAATCTGTGCGAGAAGCCTTGATTATGTACGTACATAACTACAGTTGCAACGAGTTTATTTCACAATAACTAGCGCTACGTAGATACATACAATTTAGATAAACTTTGAAATTGAGATGATATTTTTTTACATACGATCCTTTTTTGAAAAATAATAATTTTGGAGACATTCTGGACCTTGGTTTCGAAGAAGGCAAGTTGTGATAAGACGAGGGTAAGAGCCTTAACATATAAATAACTTTTTATAAACTTTTCTAAATTATAGTTCAGGGATAATATTTCAACTTGTTATCTTTGTTAGGGCCACTTTTACAATCATTAGATAAACCTCGTATAACGCTAAACCAGGTATAAAATTGGAAATTGTATTTTACAAACCTCGGAAGAATAAACACCAGTATTTCTTATCCCATGGAAACTTTATCCCTGGGTCTTATGGTTACCACGTACACACAAACGATGTGTTGTTATTCATACGTTTGACAGATGTCAATAATGTATTTCATCATCACTCTGAGAATCAAAAACATCGTTTATATCATCTACCATCGTGAAAAATGCAAATTAGAAGGCAGAAATAATAACAATATTGAAAAAAAAATAGTCAACAAGAAGATAATTTTATTGTATCAATACCAACTTAAAGTGATTTAACGTAATTCCTGGTATAAGTATCTGATAGATAAAAATGCATTGTAAAAGACAATTTTGTTTATCGAAGGTATAGTTGCTAGGATAAACTTATACCTCCGATAGCTATACCATAGTTTATCCATCAATTGTAAAAGTGGCCCTTAGTCAAAATTCTGTTTAGAAATAATTATCACTTTTCCTGTCGAGGGTTTTTGATTAGTCTGAATATCACCGATGATGCCCTTTACCCTTCATCCCCTAGCCTCTCACGGAAGAGAAGATATAAGATTTTTAGTTTTTTAACAGTCGGGTTAGTACTCTTATGATGCATCAGCATCTTTAGTTTTAGTTGATTAGTTATGTGTCGTTTAATTAATTAATTAATTAATAATAATAATAATAATAATAATAATAATAATAATAATAATAATAATAATAATAATAATAATAATAATAATAATAATAATAATAATAATAATAATAATAATAATAATAATAATAATAATAATAATAATAAGTTGTATGCATGTAATTAAATTTTTAGTCAGTAAATCTCGAGTAATTGTCAGTGTCCATAATGTAAGTGTTCATCGCCATCTCTCATCAGTCAACAAGTGCGTGAAAAGTGTAAGTGTGTGTGTGTTCTTCCTTTTCACTAAGCAGTGGACGCCAATCATCCAAGCGTCCACCAGTCAGAACAAAGTGCGTCATCATTGGAAAACTAGTAAGTAATATTATCATCATCTTCTCCCGCACCCTCCTCGTGTTACAAAGTTAGGTTATAGAATGAAACTGAAATAAATGACTTTTAGAAAAGGGAACCAGTTCTTACTATTTAATAATTTGTGGAATTGTAAAGAAACATAATTACAATCGGATGTGACCAGCACTTTACCTAACGTCCTTTAAATTTTTATTTAAATAATAAATAATACCGGTAAATATATTGTTTTATATGAAGTCGTTACTAAAGTGCACAAAAATGGTCATTAAATGTTGAGAAATCGGCAATAAGTAAAATACGACGATTTCATGGAAATGTAGTGTTGTCAATGTCAACGTTATGATAATTGGAAGAATGGGAAATAATCGGACATGCAGGCTCATAATAAATTATTTATTTCCTGGCTGAGGTTTTGACTGTACAACAGCCTTATTCAGGGCTAGAAATGGTCAATTTGTAGCCCTGAAGATAACTGTTGTACATTGGAAACGTTGGCCTTGAAATAAATAATTTATTATAAGAAAATTATTGTACAATACTAAATTTACAGATACCTAAAATGACAAAAAAATAGGTATAAGAAAAAAGAAGTAAAAGTTTTATCTTAATAAAACAGAGAGGTAATTTTGAATGTTTTTGACGACATTAGCAACATTGAATGTCAGACTAACAGATAGATGTGGAAAAGTAAACTATAAATATAAATATTGCTTCCATTTTCACAATTTTCTGATTTCAAATAAAATTTAATGTGCATCACCTCGGCATTGAAGTTCCTTTTTATCACTCGCATGGATTATTTTTATTTTTATCGGCCCTTCAAGCCTCGGCATTCATGATAAAAAGTACAACTTCAGTGTCTTAATTGATACATAAATAAATATTTTCATATATTTCAAATAATTAATCGAAAGTACTACCATATTCCTCTTAAAAATCTGACATTTTTAATTTAAATTTATTTATTTCTTCATAGGGACATTTATTCGTGAATTACAAATATTTGAAAATGTCAAATATGTGGGTATGTGGCATTGGAGTTGTGTTTATTTTTATAATAAAGTAAATAGCAAAAAAATAATATTTGAAGGTATTTGTTCAAGAAAAACTAACTATGGTTTTCCAATTGATCCTAACATCCAAAACCCTGTTTCCATTTTTGTACTGAGTAAGAATTTAAATCTTTTTCACGTTTGTACAAATTTAGTTACATATAGTATGCTAGATTCACAGGTACCTACATACTATGTACTAGTAGTACATTGTCACACACACATACATGAACGTCCCAACGTACATACCTACTCACACAATCACTCGAACTCATACACACACAGACATCGTGAAAATTAAAATCCGCTTCTACAGACCTTTAAACGTGCTTATTTACTAAAATCTCAATGTGCTAATTTTACCCGATTTCTGTTTCTGTACCCTCCTTCCTTGCCTAAGGTGGTAGGAGGTAAAAAATTATTAATGTCGTCACCACTGAATATCTAATCTATAGGGTAACCAAGTTTATTAAACTAAATAAAAATTGGTTAACCAAAAATATATGTACGAGTCCAAACTCATATTAGTTGGGCCGGTTAACATTTTCAAGAAACAAATTATAAAACCTACGCAAATGGTAAGAAATTTTGCCATTTAATATTGGGTTACATCGCCTTTATTAGTAATACCAGTTTTAATTCTATTAGGCATTGGATCCGTAAGTTCTCCACATTTTCCGGTGAGTATGCCTTGCAAGGTAGATTTTACTGAACAAAATGAATTTTTACAAAGTTGGTTTTCATTGTGCCAAAAGTAAAGGGTCTCGGGAGAAGATAAAGCTGGACTAGAAGATTACCCTTAAAATACCGGTCGAACTATTATCACCAGTCATTGGGCCCACAGTTTTAAGTCTATATTTAAAGTATCCGAAAGAATTTTGTATAATTTTCTAACCATTTGTGTAGAATTCATAATTTGTTGAAAATATAAACTGGCCCAACTGATATGACTTTGGGCACGTATATGGGAATTGTCAAAATTATAGAATGTCATACCATAGTTTGGTATGCTAGTTAGCATATAATGAATGTTTTGAACAACGGCCTACATTACTAATTAAAATGCAAACAATGCAAGTACTTTATGTGTATGAAATTCCAATCCTAAACTTTACTTCCAAGAAAAAGATTATTTATTTCTTAAAATAGAACTGCTGAACTAATTTAAAGTTACGAAACAACTAAATAAAAACACAAATCCTTTCGTCCCACTCTTTTCTTTACGTCGCGAATAAGTCATTTGCACTGTTTTACTAGAAATAGAGTGCATTTTTAAACGTGCCAATATCATTCCATTATAGTGTTTATTTGTATTTCATTTAGTTATAGACTGCGACATTTCCTTGCCTCCTACGCGGAGCAACAGGGTGATTGCTCCTACGCGTTTGGCGTGGGAGGCGAAGCTGACGGCGTATTTAAATGCAGTGTAACAACTGCGGGGTTGTAGAAGGATAAAATGGGTTATAATTCAACCCATACTGAAATGTCACTGCGTAAATAATTATAATTTATTCCACCTAAGATTTAGAATATAATCTTCTCTAACATAGTGCGGTATTCTGTAATATCCATACATAATTGACATATTTTCGATTTACATATATAATTGTTGTCATTGTATAACATTTCTTCATTCATTCCATTTGATGACGGACGATTTTAATTATATTATCTGTATGAATTTAAAATATTTGAAATTAAATATCAATAAATTTAATTACGAAATAGGCTTTGTCCAGCCTCCCAGCACCAGAATCCGCATTAATCCTGGTTTTGTAATTATCTCTCAGCCAGATTATAAAACGCCTAGGCGTTTTACAATATGGTAGTCATTTTATAAAACGACGAATACTTTACAGATTTCTCTAAATATAATAACAATAAGTTACATTTGGAAAACTCGGAGCGAGTTTTGTGCGTTAGGTAAGGTTATTGTTGTTATATTTAGAGAAATATACAAGCTTTGTAAGTCTACACGACAAGCCAAATTGTAAATCGTCGCTAAGTCAACGAAGATTTGACAATTTGGCGGCTTTTTACAATTTGGCTACGACATATTATTAGGTGATGGCATTACAAAACCGGGATTTATACGAATACCGGCGCCTAAGAAATATTACAAGAAATGGAGTCATACAAAAAAAATATTCATTAAAAATATTGAATATTACAATACTTTTCATTCATAATTGACGTCATAATTTTGTACACACAGCACGGAAGAGACTACGAAAGGTCGAAAAATTGTGGCGTCATTTGAAATTATTTCTGTAAAACTAGAAATTTATGTGACATGAAATATATATTTATATTAGTTTCAAGTGTACTTTTAGAAAAACATAAAATTGGAAAATGTGTAGTATGACCCCATTATTTAAAATATACAAGCAAACAGTAAGACTCAACTTATTTTTTTTTTAGTTATATAATGGCATTGTTAACCCAATAAGTGCGGTAATGAAATTCTAGGGTAGTAATAATTTTTAATAAAGCAGTCAATGGGATAACAAGGATATTACATAATT
Source organism: Harpalus rubripes (assembly GCA_963082715.1). Taxonomy (NCBI): domain Eukaryota; kingdom Metazoa; phylum Arthropoda; class Insecta; order Coleoptera; family Carabidae; genus Harpalus; species Harpalus rubripes. Next base: position 39,574,330 of record OY720457.1, on the reverse strand, counting down.
AAAATGCGTGTGATTTGGTATACGGTGAATTATGAATTATAAAATTATGTACGATATTCGTGGGGTACTACATCATTAACGCACTATATAATTACCCAAACTCGCCCTGTGGACTCGTAGAGCAATTTACAATACGTACGTTAATAATGTCTACATCCCACTTATATCGTAAATAACTTTATAACTTTAATTCTAAGATAAATTGTTTTCAATTACGTAATTTATTAAACTTTTACATAAAATTAATTTTAAAAATCATATTTGTTTTTCTTTATAAAAAATAATTTTTACCTCCTGTTACTTCATGTGAGGGAAATATATATTAATTGCATATTAATATATTTCTAAATTAAAGTGTGTTTTTAGGTCCTTAAAATTCCATTATAATATTTTTATAATTATATAAGTGGGCGTGCGAATCCTTGTGAGCGATATAATTAGGCAATCGGCAAACGAAATGTAAAACTTTATTTGAAGGGCCAAATAGCTTATCTTGGAACAACATCTTAAATATATTTTCTTCGTGATTTATTTTATTATAAAATTAGTAATTGCAATAATTCAATTGACGTGGTAAAAGCCCGCACGGTACAAATATGTCATCATCATTACCATACCGATATCAGGTTACAAGGCAGAATGGCACATCCAGCAATGGGTAATATGCCGTGATGATATTATTTTTAAAATTTTAATATTAATGAATTTTCTGATGTGGCCAACACATTAGGTACCTTCCGTGAATTCTATAATACGTATTTTATATAAATTTCACCCAGAAAGTTTCTTGCAATTATTTTTTTATATTTCCAGTAAAATTATTTACATCATTACTTTTTCCGTGGTGTAGCAGCAGAGGTTGCATATTTTGTTTTTATCTCGAAATCCATTGAATTTTTGGACAAATATGTAATCAAATCGTATAAAGAATAAAATATTCTTTTATTTACAATAATATATATAAAATGTTAAAAATAATATACTGCGAGGTTCGTGTTCCCAAGAAAAACTGTCAAGAGCTTCAAGTGAAGAGATACTTCCGGTTTACCATTTATAATCAAAATTTAATCACCTTTTCAGATTAATCAAAGGCGAAAAAATCGCCACACATACGCAGATATGAACATATGTACATAAAGATATCGTAAAAATAGTAAAATCGTATTCTAGGGACTCTAAACGTGCTTATTCATTAAAAACTCACCATCGATTTTTTTATGGAAGACAAATACCTTAAATTTTTCTGACCTATAAGTCACAGAAGGTAGAACACCAACATAGACAGTCTCAAATAAACTGAGAAGAATTAAAAAATGTACACATATTTGAATTACACCCAGGAACAAGACGAGAAAGAACCTGACTTCGAATAGAACTCACTATATGCTTATCCAAAAGCATTTACCTTATTTACACATACACCGGTACACCACTAGAAATATGCGACACATGCTAACAAATTGTAGATAATGAAAACTTATTATTAAATTCTAACAAACGCAGGGTGTTATGTAACGTTACCACTTAATAAACTACGTTGAAATGTATTGTTATCAGCAATAATTTCTTTTCTAATGTGCTTGTTGCAATAATTGTAAAAGCACTTTAAGATGTACCAATAACAATCATTTATTTGAATAAAGAATTATTTAAAAATCACATCATTTTTGAAGTTAGAGTTGAAGATGTATAAAACATTTCTTATTAATGGCGGCTGTTTTGGCGCACTTCTCCGTAAACCAAATGCTTGTCATTATATTCTTAATTGTGAAAGTAACAGACATTTCTAAATGTCTTAATATTACGACACTTATTGCAAATTCAATGTTACAGTCAAAAAATATTATTTTTTGGAAAAACTTTATTTTTAGATTTTAACTTATTAAGAAGCTGGTTTGTACTTGATCGACTGCATTTACAACTTGACAGATTGAGCAGATTATATTTGAGATTATAACTTCTTTTAAATCTCTTTATCATACCATGAACTGACACATTACTTACATATAACACCCTGTATATACAATTAAAACAAAAATATATGTTACCAAATAATATTAAAGAGACACTAGAAAATTTGCAAATAATACAAAATATTATAAAATATTTAACAGTATATGAACTATTATATAAATTGTAATAATATTGTACAGGAGTTCTATTGGTCATCGTAGTAAGTATAGAAGTAGGTACATACTGAGAAGTCATAAATAATAATAATAATAATAATAATAATAATAATAATAATAATAATAATAATAATAATAATAAATATATGTAATATTTACATACCACTTTTAATAAAAATATTTGTAGGGCAACACAGTTTTATTCCTCTCTTAAACAATATTTACTTTTCCATAACTTCTCCATTAGTTAAATAGAATTAAATGAGGTACACTATTTCTATATTATTATAATTACTTTGAAATGAGAACATTAAAAGCTGTCACAATTCCACACGTGTCAATTTCTAGAACACTATACTTCGCACTCCACCCACCCACATGTTAGTAAACTGTGACGTTCTATTCGGAATCAAAGGCAGTTCTGTGAGAAACCAAGAGCAACGTTGGCGCCCGTTTATTGCTCAGCTCTTATCGCGGATTAATTATTACGTTTTATTCACATCGAATTGAATTGTTAAGACCTTGACAATGAAAGTTGTTTGAAAACTTTACCTATTATAACTGTCGTTTAGTGGAAATTGAAATTCGTTTCATTCGGATGTTGATAAGAAGAAATTATGTAACATTAGATTAATAAGTGGAATTATAATATAAGTGATAATAATAGCTGGTGTTAAAGTTAAAATTGATATGTAAATATGTGTAACTGACTAATGTCAGGTTAATGAAGTTCGTGCCCTTTGATTATTTTTATGAAAATGTCATCAACGAAATGGAAATAAATGTTATCTCAATATTCGTCGGGAAAGAATCTCCATAGCTATGAGAATAATAGATGACAATCGCAGGTATTCCTATCAAGTTACTGTGATTTTTATCTATTTATATTTATATTAAATTTTGTTCAAATAAAAAAAAAAGTTTGTCGCTCTGTGGTACGGGTAAATTATCATTCGACTATTATTATCATAATCATACGGTCACGGTCCCACAACGCTCTAAATTAAATTCTTTAGAAATAATCCGCTTATTGTCAAATATAGGCAATGGGTGCGTCCATTTTTTTAAAAAAAATTATATGTTACGAACAATTTAAAAATAGAAATTCCGTATTTTCTGTTTTCTTGAAATTATGCTTAATAACGTCTAAAATAATTATTAAAGCTTTGGCGCGAAAGTTGTGACGTTAGCGTCACTCCGTCTTAAGTAGAGAGAACCGACATACGTTACCATTAATAATAGTAATATAATATACAATAAATGTTGCAAGTATAAAAATAAATATCCATTACCAAACTGTGATCATAAATCTTTAGAGCTAATAGTAATAAGTAAACCAGCTAGTTTATGTCATTTCAAAATATATGTTTGTTTGATTTACTGACATGAATTGGTATAGGAGTAGTGTTAATTGATAATTTATGAAAAACTTCCCTAGTACATATTATACATAAATAAAAATCTGGTAAGTAAAATTAATAATTTTTGCGCGTTTTCATAATCAGTTTAATCATTCGCTTTAATTAATGTGACTCTCTTTAACATAATATTGAAGGTGTTTATACTCACCAAGTGCCATTATTATAATTAAAATAGTATTTAAACTATGTTCTATTTATAATCAAATACAACAATGACAGAATTGATTACAATAATCAAAGCATAGTTCATAAAAAAAAGTAACCCCACATTTACATTCCTATTTACTAAATGATTACAACAATGACAAGTATTGAGATTACAATAATTAAAACAAATTATAATATAAATTTATTTTTACTGCGCAAATGTTAGCGTTGAGTATTTATCTCTCAAATTGTGAGAGTGTACTCGTTACGATTTGTAAAAAGGCTTGTGAAAGATTCATAGACTTCAACGGGAACTCGTGGCTCAATTGGTAGAGCGCCCGGCTAGATATTGGGAGGCTCTGGGTTCGAATCCCAGCGAGGTCCATGAATTTTTCACAATTCTTTCTTCGTTTAAATAAAATTATCCTGGATCCTGAAGCCCATTTCTACGATTTAAACATTTAGGTTGGATCTCAAATAATTATTCTACGTGTGTGTGACGGCTTAAAAAAGTTCACAATAATATAATATTTACTGCGCAAATGTTAGCGTTGAGTATTTATCTCTCAAATTGTGAGAGTGTACTCGTTACGATTTGTAAAAAGGCTTGTGAAAGATTCATAGACTTCAACGGGAACTCGTGGCTCAATTGGTAGAGCGCCCGGCTAGATATTGGGAGGCTCTGGGTTCGAATCCCAGCGAGGTCCATGAATTTTTCACAATTCTTTCTTCGTTTAAATAAATTTATCCTGGATCCTGAAGCCCATTTCTACGATTTAAACATTTAGGTTGGATCTCAAATAATTATTCTACGTGTGTGTGACGGCTTAAAAAAGTTCACAATAATATAATATTTACTGCGCAAATGTTAGCGTTGAGTATTTATCTCTCAAATTGTGAGAGTGTACTCGTTACGATTTGTAAAAAGGCTTGTGAAAGATTCATAGACTTCAACGGGAACTCGTGGCTCAATTGGTAGAGCGCCCGGCTAGATATTGGGAGGCTCTGGGTTCGAATCCCAGCGAGGTCCATGAATTTTTCACAATTCTTTCTTCGTTTAAATAAAATTATCCTGGATCCTGAAGCCCATTTCTACGATTTAAACATTTAGGTTGGATCTCAAATAATTATTCTACGTGTGTGTGACGGCTTAAAAAAGTTCACAATAATATAATATTTACTGCGCAAATGTTAGCGTTGAGTATTTATCTCTCAAATTGTGAGAGTGTACTCGTTACGATTTGTAAAAAGGCTTGTGAAAGATTCATAGACTTCAACGGGAACTCGTGGCTCAATTGGTAGAGCGCCCGGCTAGATATTGGGAGGCTCTGGGTTCGAATCCCAGCGAGGTCCATGAATTTTTCACAATTCTTTCTTCGTTTAAATAAATTTATCCTGGATCCTGAAGCCCATTTCTACGATTTAAACATTTAGGTTGGATCTCAAATAATTATTCTACGTGTGTGTGACGGCTTAAAAAAGTTCACAATAATATAATATTTACTGCGCAAATGTTAGCGTTGAGTATTTATCTCTCAAATTGTGAGAGTGTACTCGTTACGATTTGTAAAAAGGCTTGTGAAAGATTCATAGACTTCAACGGGAACTCGTGGCTCAATTGGTAGAGCGCCCGGCTAGATATTGGGAGGCTCTGGGTTCGAATCCCAGCGAGGTCCATGAATTTTTCACAATTCTTTCTTCGTTTAAATAAATTTATCCTGGATCCTGAAGCCCATTTCTACGATTTAAACATTTAGGTTGGATCTCAAATAATTATTCTATAAATTTATTTTATAAAATTTTCTTTTGATTTTAACAAAAACTTACTTGGATATATTAAATATGTGTATGTTAGAGTATGTGTAAAGCCAATCGCGAATTTATGAGCAAAATTTGCATTGTCCACTGTATAGTGACATTTTCAAAGGGTAACTGGACGACTGTAATAACGCTGACGTCACAACATGGCGATTATTTTTCACTAAAAACTTCAATTACATTATTATTGGTTTAGAAATACAAAATATATATCAATTTTTATTTCGTTTTCATTTATTTATATTCAAAATTCATATGCGATATGTAATTTCTAAAAAGTCAAAGACTTGGACGGGCCCATTGTAATTAGCTGTGATAATGGGGTCGTCCACTATTTTCTTTAAATCTTCTTCTAACTGGATTTTTTAAAATATTCTATTGTACTTAATTAAATTCATTTGATGGGAGTACGCTAATAATTAGATATATTGGCCAGAAATGTGAAATATGTAAGGATAACAAGCAATTCAGTAAAATACAGATATTATAGCCCAAGATTTGATTGCCACTAGTCATTCAACATATCTTTCACTTTCATCTAATTCAAATGGTTTCTGGATTTTCAAAAACGATAGTAGTAGCCTTGAAAGTAGTATGAATTTGAAATAGAGAAGATGTGTGACTTAGATGTTAAAAGCAGTCAAAAATTAGTCTCCACTATAGTGTTGTATATTAAGGACTAGTTTTAATATAAATTACCCATGTTCTAATTTGTAACTGTTGTGGAGGACCCCATTCTACAATTACACTAGCGGAGAATCGATAAGAATTCATAGCAAATTTGTTCCATATGGAAATTTTCTTCTAAACTAGGAGACAATAAACTCATTGTGATTTACTCAGGATCTGACCCCCACTACTTCCCATAACGCTAATAGTACATTTTCCGTTATTTTTCGCAGGTAATTTTATAAATAAATTAACACAGCTAAATATGATAAAATATAAGATCAATAGAAAAGAAAATAAAAATACCATTACTTTTTACCTTTGTTCAAAAAGTTACGCCACTGGTGTGGTGGGGTATACCTAATGTGACCATTTTTTTTTTTACTTCAGAATGGTACAGCGCGAGGGGGTGGGGGTGGAAACAGTGTCACAGACAAAATAATTGAAAGTTAAATTTTTTCAAGGGATGTGAAGTTGCACATGTTTACCCTTTCATGTACAACAATAAATTTCCAGATCATTGAACATTTTAGAAAAGAGAATATATTTAACGGATTGTTGTACAATGCAGATTGGCACACCCAGCAATGGGTAATAAGCCGTGATGATATATTTATTGTATTTATTTATTTATTTATTTATTTATTGTTGACTTAGAACAAGCAGATCATAAATGCGTACGATCGTACGTTGTATCACAGAGAATATCAACGTTGTATCACACAAAATATCAATAATTGTAAACTCTCATAAAATTGAGATGAAATAATGAGCCATTTAATTTTGCAAAAAAAGAACTTATTTAATATTTATCCAAAAACACATGTTAAGAATGTTTTAATAATATGTAACTTGAATTAATCTTAGATGTTAGATTGCAGTTGCAGACGAATTTGTTTTATATTTGTCGGCGGAGCAAATCAGTTTCAAAATGTCGGATCTAGTTTTCAAGAAGGAATAGAGCTCATTACATGATTTGTTGATGTTAGTCTTGGTAATCAAAATAAATAAAAAATTATGGTATAATAAATCATCGTTTGCAAAAGCGAGACATTTTTGCTCTCGTTGGGGACAACGGGACAGACAACCTGAAACTGTCTCGCCCAAAACGGGACGTATGGTCACGTTAAATATACCATACGCAAGACGACTTTAGAACGTTTTAACGTGCATACTAATAAGAGTAGAGTGATCAAATTACTTTAAATATTTCCATTTCAATGTTATTTGAAGCTACTGGAACATACTGGCATGACTACTTCGAAAATTGTACATCAATAAAGTAGTCACCCCACCACACCAACGAAGGGTTAAAACATACTATTATGGGAACATACGCATCGATATGTGTACTGTTGTGCTTTCTCTAGTTAAAAAAAGTGAATTCTACTGTATCTGCAGAGATTTGAGTACAAGAAAATGAATGAAATAAAGTAGCGTTATACACGAAATTTCTGTACGAAATGGACAATAAGTCAAAAATTATCCTTGAAAGGTTGATTGGCGTTACATGCCGAAAGACAAACGATTACTCTCAAATTCTATAGTGACATTTTGGTGTAATTCCCACATAGGTAACACTATAAGTATAATACTCACGAAATGACTATATTATGCTTATTAAAAAAAATTAAAATTCCCAGATTCATAATTTTAGTAAATTTGAAATTAAAATATTCGTAAATTGCAAAATTTTGTATTACTTTCATTATCCAAGAAGAACAGCAAAAAAGTTGAAAAACTTCAATTTTCAGTTATGTAAAGTGTCACATTTTCAGTTTGATTTGTTACATGCCAGTTAAATAAAATGCATAGAATTCAGTTCACTAGTTCAAAATTTTGGTCGGGACTAATTTTAAGTAACTGAGTTTAAGAATTCCTTGTTTCGAAAAGTTTACTTTTTTAAGTTGTCACTTTTCTTTCAAGCTAACAATAGATATTTACTTGTCTATATTAGTATTGGTTATCTTTTTCTATTCTGTTTTACTACTTTTAGGCCCACTTTTATATTTGTTGGATAAACTACTAAACTAGGAACATTCTTACTAACCATACCAACATCTTCATACAGCAAATCCTCCTTGCATATTAAAATGACCACATTAATATCGCATGCTCTTCCTCTCTTCCCCCTCGGAAACGTTCTCTCTTTTAGAACACTACCAACCACATCCATCCACTTACACACTGGACGATCACGCAATCGAACACCGTCAACTTTACCAACAAATATACGCATTACAAACCATTCACTTAGAAGCGACTTAATACTTTACGAGTATACACTTAATTGTTTTCGTTTATTATAAGCTATATTACAAATAGTTATAAAAATCACGGCATATTACCATTCCCGGGTGTGCCATAATATGCTATATGCTTTGTACATAGATTTCGGTTATGATGATGCCATATTTGTACCGTGCGGGCGTTTACTAGGTATCACTTCACGGGCACTCATTGCTGTCGTGGAGAGTGCACCACAGAGGTCGTTTTTGTGACATTTAAAATTCGAAATATTTGGCGTCGGTCGGGATCGAACCCGGTTCCCCAAATTCGCGACTAGACATAGTTATGCCCTATTGAGACCTTTAAGTAAAATATAACTAAAAACTAAAATATTCATGAAATTATGTACGTCACGTCAGATGGCCCCAAACACAATATCAATCCAAAACTTCACGAGAAGTTAGTGCTAGGTTTGTGCTGGTTTGTGCTGTTTATTTGCGCCAATTATTAAAAATTGAAATGGGGAATCTGGCGTGACACTAAGAGTAAACCCCTTTTGTTTATAACAATATTTGAATAATAAGACAACATGCAGTTAGTGCTAGGTTTGTGCTGCTCAAATTCAAATTATGAAAGTTTGTGCTGTTTATTTACATCTACTATTAACAATTGAAATGGGGAATCTGGCACGACACCAAGAGTAAACTACTTTTGAATAAAACAATATTCGGGTAATAGTAACGTCAATAGTTAGTGCTAGGTTTGTGCTGCTAAGATACAAATTATATAAGTTTGTGCTATTTACTTACATCTATGATTAACAATTGAAATGGGAAATCTGGCGTGACACCAAGACTAAACTCCTTTTGTTTAAAACAATATTCGGGTAAAAATAACGTGGATAGTTAGTGCTAGGTTTGTGCTGCTCAGATACAAATTGTAAAAGTTTGTGCTATTTATTTACATCTATGATTAACAATTGGGAATCTGGCGTGACACCAAGACTAAACTCCTTTTGTTTAAAACAATATTCGCGTAAAAATAACGTCCTTAGTTAGTGCTAGGTTTGTGCTGCTCAGATACAAATTACGAAAGTTTGTATTGTTTATTTACATCTATTAGTAACAATTGAAGTGGGGAATCTGGCGTGACACTAAGAGTAAACCCTTTTTTTTAGAATAATATTTGGATAATAACATAATCCACAGTCTGTGTTAGGTTTGTGCTGCTCAACATATAACCGACTATCGCCTACTTTAATTTAAATTAATAACGTCGGTGATGGACAAACTGTTTTCCTATTGGCTATGAATGACGTGCTGTATGTAATTTGACCTCATACGAGTAGGTGGTTGTTTTTCATACCTATTTCTGACGCCAATCTTTTTATTTTATTAATTAATAAATTAACAAATTATTATTTTTAATACAGTGTAAAGTATTGCATAAACTTTCTTTTAATTAAAATACTTTAAAAAAATGTGAAACCGGCTCATTGTTAATAATAGATATAAACGGTACAAACTTTTATAATTTGTATTTAAGCAACATATGCCTAGCATTGACGGTGGATATTATTGTTACTCAGATATTATTATAAATAAAATGAGGTTTCCCTTGGTGTTACGCACCATATTCTCCATTTCAATTTTTAATACAAGCGTAAATAAACAGAACAAAATTTCATAATTTGAATCTGAGCAGCACAAACCTAACACAGACTGTGGATTATGTTATTATCCAAATATTATTCTAAAAAAAAAAAAATGGGTTTACTCTTAGTGTCACGCCAGATTCCCCACTTCAATTGTTAATAATAGATGTAAATAAACAATACAAACTTTCGTAATTTGTATCTGAGCAGCACAAACCTAGCACTAACTAAGGACGTTATTTTTACCCGAATATTGTTTTAAACAAAAGGAGTTTAGTCTTGGTGTCACGCCAGATTCCCAATTGTTAATCATAGATGTAAATAAATGGCACAAACTTTTACAATTTGTATCTGAGCAGCACAAACCTAGCACTAACTATCCACGTTATTTTTACCCGAATATTGTTTTAAACAAAAGGAGTTTAGTCTTGGTGTCACGCCAGATTTCCCATTTCAATTGTTTATCATAGATGTAAGTAAATAGCACAAACTTATATAATTTGTATCTTAGCAGCACAAACCTAGCACTAACTATTGACGTTACTATTACCCGAATATTGTTTTATACAAAAGTAGTTTACTCTTGGTGTCATGCCAGATTCCCCATTTCAATTGTTAATAGTAGATGTGAATAAACAGCACAAACTTTCATAATTTGAATTTGAGCAGCACAAACCTAGCACTAACTGCATGTTGTCTTGTTATTCAAATATTGTTATAAACAAAAGGGGTTTACTCTTAGTGTCACGCCAGATTCCCCATTTCAATTGTTAATAATTGGCGCAAATAAACAGCACAAACTTTAAGATTCTAGCACAAAACCAGCACAAACCTAGCACTAACTTCTCGTGAAGTATTGGATTGATATTGTGTATGGGGCCATCTAACGTGACGTACATCATGAAATTTGCAACTCAGAACTGATTATGCACCAACGGCACGATATTTACAGTAACTACAACCAAACCAAAGGTAATATAATACCTTTCTGAAAGTTCTCGCATATATACGGATATTCTAGACGCAAATTACAGATTTTAGAGTACAATTACATAGTTAGTTGTTAGTTTAGAATATGTTTATAAGCAAATAAAATTATAATTTTCTGTGTAATATTGAGCTAATAAAGTCGTTCTATATTCTGCAAAAGCTTTATCAAGTTAAATCATTTGCACATGTGGCAATAATTTGAAAACATGTCGTTAAATTTAAAGGCACATAAAACTTTACTACTACATGCATACACTTTTTTTCAGGATACAAGATTATTTCAGTACTTCATAATACTTAATATACATAATAATTATGTTGTTTACATAACTTGTCATTGAATAGAACCTTTATTCCAAAAATATTATTTCCGTTTTATTGTTTAACTTCCCAAAGATAAAATTTGATAAATGAAATAAATATGTCATCAAGGCTTATTATTCACTGCTGGATGTGTCAATCTTCTCTTTTTACAAGTTTATATTAAACTTCAATAATTTGTTTATTAGTTAGTTACGGTCAAATATTTTAATCCACCTTCACATTATCTGATCGACTTGAAACTTTGCACAATAACAATACAATATTTTCTTAGTTTTTTTTTTTTTGTAATAATATACATTTACATTCTGTTACACGTAATAGTAATTTGCATTGCAAGACCATTACGCAGAACTTTACGGGCGTGCACGGTACTTAACGAGCGAGCGAAGCGAGCTTGTTATCCGTGCGAACACGTAAATATCGGGTAACGGTTGAGCATTGTACAATGTTTTATGATACACTGTATCGTAAATAATTTGAAAAAAAAATCTGATGTGGCCAACACATGACCTCCCGTCAATTCCATGTTTGAAATATGGTAATGAACTTTAAGTAAAGTATAACTTCCGGTTGAGCATTCGTAAACAAAATCTATTGTTGATCCAATAAATAGAAAAGTCTGTAATACCAAATTTTGGATTATATTTTATTATGTTTTTCCTCGAAAATCTGTTAAGAGCTCCAAATTAGGTACCACTTTCGGTTTATCATGTAGGTTTAATCAAACCACAGATTAAAAAAAAAGTGTTTTGAATCTGTGGTCAAACTCTAATGTTATTTCAAATTATGCACGTGTTTTAAATACCAAATTTGAGAAGTTTAGGATCATGTTTTAATATATTTTTTCAAGAAAATCTGTTTATAGCTTCCTGCAAAGTAATACTTCCGGTTTATCAATTTTAGAAAATATCTATTATGTCGTTCTCATTAATATAAAAGTCTTAAATACCAAATTTGAAAAGTTTTGGATTGTATCAATTTATTTTTCACGAAAATCTGTTCACACACACAGACACACACACACACACACACACACACACACACACACGCACGCACGCGCGCACACACACACACACACACACAAGCACGCACGCACACACCCAAGCACGCACGCACACACACAAGCACGCACGCACACACCCACACACACACACACACACACACACACACACACACACACACAAACACACACACACACACACACACACAAACATACACTTATTTAGTGAAAACTCACAATCCCTTACCTACGGTATGACGGGAGGTAAAAATATTGGAACCTAAAACACAATACATTATACTATTTGATCGAAAAACCTTTGGAAACAAATGGCGAAGCGAAATAATGAATAAATAAATTTGCATACATGTTGCTATGGTTTTAACAGCCCGTAATTTTTTACCACTAGAGACAGAGCTCTGTAATAAGACGTCTACGACTCAGTATAACGTAAATAACAATTAAATGTTTTAATAAATATTGTAAATATATCAAATAACTTTTACGCTGTTTGGTTATTATAGCGTTATAATTTGGAATGAAGTACGTACAGAGTGAGCCAATAAGAAATATCTCTTTTTAAACCTTCATTCTCGAAAGACAGCTAAAGATTTGATTGTACTACAAGATAGGGAATATAAAATAGTTTTTTCAGAGTTTTTTAATTCAAGGCGGTGACCGTAATTATAGCTTATAGCTCGTGCCAAACAGAAATGACCTGCGTTTGCGCAAAATAGTATATTACGTATCATGAACTGTAAGCAGGGACCCGAACCGTAACTAAACCGCACCGATATTTGACATTTTATGAAACCGTAACCGAAAACCGAAACCTATATTTTATTTCTTCAAATATGGAAACCGAAAACCAATACGAAAAATAAATTCGTTCTGTAATCGAAAACATAACCGAACCGAAATAATATAGGTACTAAAACCGGAAATTTAAAAATAGGTATTTTTTATTAACCCACAACTTTTTCGTAGAAATACTGTGCATGCCTTCGAATTCATAAAAAAGTAGTTTCTTATTTAAAAAAAATAAGACATTTTACTCCATTTTTCAATTATTTTTTGCAATTATAATAAAAAAATTACTTATTTGTTGACATTTTTCAATCAATCATCCATTTAGTTTATTACTATTGTAATAGCATTAATATTAAAACTTAAAATTAAAATATTAATAGTTTACGAAACATATTTAATTTTTGTTGCAAAAATAAACTTAAGAACTTTAATGTAAAAACTTTAACTCATAGTTACTTTTTGAACCGCGATTTTTATTTTTAAATCACACCTTAAAATAAAAGTACCTACGTAACTTTATACTTTTACTTAAAATAATTACTTACAGATTCGTTTCGAATTTTGAATTCCGAACAAGCCGAATATATCTATTAGTACTAGTTGTTAGTGAAACGTGGAATTAAAATGTTATTACATTACAAAATAGGTACTAAATGTATTTCATGTTGTAAAAAATAAAAATTAAACTAATTTTTCATTTAAACCGAAACCGTAACGAAAACGAAACTTATTTGGTTTTTTAACCGAAACGAAAACCGATATATTTTCAAAAAAACCGTAACCGATAACCGAAACCGAATTTTTACTAAAGTAAAAACCGTTAACCGTAACCGAACCCCAAATTTTTTCGGTTCGAGTCCCTGACTGTAAGTGACAGTTTTTAGGACGCGAATGTTTAGGAAATATGAAGACCCGTAGGCTTTATTGTCACAATTCATGGTACGTAATATAGGTACAATTTCCTGATTGAGAGTGCTAAAATAAATTCGTGGATGTTAGTGACAGTGAATTTAACATAAAAGGTAGTTCGTGATTGATCGTAATTACAATTTTAGTTTCATAAGCACGCGTGATTGTGAACAAAAAGATACCCATGCATCCACCTCTAATTGAGAGTCACGGTTTGGAAGTCGGTGTGTGTATACCTTTTATTTGAGATAGTCTTATAAGAAGATACCGCAGGGTGTAAGGCGTCATCACCACGCAGGGAAATCAGTTTCCCCGGAAATATTTCCCGCAAAGCTGTTGCTACATTCTGCTGAAACCAGGCATCTGAGAGAACTATATGGGACAATCTAACAAAGAACCTAGAGCAAAGAAACCTAAGAGAAATTACATTTTTCCTTTACAGTGAATTTTAATAAAAAAATTATAAAATCCAACATCATTTCAAACGTATTGACAGTTACCGTGGAGAGTGCACTAAAGGAAAACACTTTTGTGTTAATTGCAAAATGGAAATAATTTTCTCTAAGACTACTATGGAATTCACACATTCTGTAACTGAAAATTGTTACAGAATAAGGACATTACGTAACGCTACTACAGAATATCAAAGCCCACTAGTTTTTCAATTAAAATATATAGGAAAACGCAATTGTTTTCAAAATCAAGCCGGCTTTGCTTTTGCTTGGCAATTTGTTTCTTTGATTTTGTCACCCCAACTGCCTTACTGTCAAATTATGAAAGAAATTATATGATTACCAAATATAATTATTCGCATTGTTTTACGCGATTCAAAGCTTTTACATGGTAAGTTAATTAAAAAATTATTGCTTTTATAACATATTTTATTTTTAGCAAAAATCTCAAGTGATGAGCAAAATATATTTCTCTAACACTACTATGGAATTCATACATTCTGTAACTGAAAACTGTTACAAAATGAGGACGCTCTATCGTACTGCTACGGAATAATATTCCGTAATAGGTTGTCACAGACCACTCTAGTTTTTCAATTCACCCATTTAAAATACATGGGAAAACGGAATTGTTTTCAAAATCAGGCCGGCTTTGCTTAGCGCTTCATTTTTTTGATCCTGTCACCCCAACTGCCTTAACTGTCAAATTATAAAAGAAATGATTACAAAATCTAATTATACGCCTTGTTTTACGTATTTTGATGTTTTTACATGGTAACTTCAATAAAAATTATTGCTTTTATAACATGCCAATAATATTTTATTATTTTTTCCAAAAGTGTCAAGTGATAAGCAAAATATATTTTTTAAGTAGTGTTAGAGAAAGTATAGTCGAAAACTCGTATGGAATAGTATTTCCGCCACTCGCGAAACCGTAGACCTCGCCTACGGCTCGGCCTACAAACTTTTCACTCGCACGGAAATTATCTATTCCATACTAGTTGTAGAATATTCTATTTTTAAATAGTGTTAGAGAAAGTATAGTCTGAAACTCGTATGGAATAGTATATCCGCCACTCGCCTACGTCTTGGCCTAGAAAGTTTTCGCTCGCGCTGAAATTATCTATTCCATACTAGTTATTATAGAATATACCATTCCAGTTTGATTAGCTTCGATTCCAACCAAAACTGCTCAACATAACGCACTGAGTTACACGAGTTAATATTATTATTAAACATCATCTTTTTTCTATAATAATTTTTTAAATTCAAAAGTCATTGCTGTCTTAAACCTCGTCTTAAACTATACGCAGTTGATGGCGCTTGACAACTTTAAACAGTAAGGAATCGCTCCTTCAGCCAATCAAGACAATCAGTCCTGATTGGCTAATGGCCAAGAAGACAAGAGTCGATTATGAAAGCCGCCATAGTCTGCAGAACAAACGCATAACTCCAGAGCCATGCGGATCATGGACCTATCGTTTACTCGCTCGATAGTTTAGTTTAGGTTTACAATGTTAGCATATGCTAAGCAAATGTTTATGTATGAGCCAGATTATCCTCATAAGAAAATAGCAAATTCGGAAAATCAAACATTACTCAGTAAGAAAATATAAAAAGATGTACAATAGATCTCATATTACTCGTAGCAGCTTAAATAAAACTAATAATTGTTTTTTATTTCTTTCTTAATTTACATTTGGACATAACCTTTACAATTACAAATAGGTGACAACATTGAATTATAATTTTATATAATATGTACTTCTAAAATTCTTAATAAAATGATTACATTATAGAAGGGTCACACTAGAATTATTAAGATAATAAGAAAATCAGGGTGGGCGTAGAAAACAAAATTTGCAATATCATTTGAAATTATCGAATTTAGTCCAAATCCAGGATTCTACCTAGTTAACAAGTTTCATTTCGACAAAACACCGTCACAAAAAAATTTCCGCCCTCTTTAAGGCAATAAGATGTATTTATATTAGTAAGCGAGTTTTGATAAGCGAATTTTTTTTTACGTTTTAGAAACATACTGTTTACATACCTGTCAAAGTGTGTGTATATTTAAAGTTATCAGTTTTTATTAAAAACGAGTCGATTTAGACAGGAATCTATTTAAAACATTGAAAAAGCAAACTTAAATATAACACCTCAAAACAATAAAAATTAGAAGATTTTTGTCAAGAAAAAAAAAATATATGTAAATAATTACCTGATTTTTATTTTGGAAATATTCATCCGAATACCATTCGTGGTTAAATTTTATCCTGAAAAATTTTCCGATTACTTTCTTTGGGCCTGTTGCTAATTTATTTCGTGACATTGATCAAAAATCACTCGTTTCACAATTAGTGATTTTTTTGTTAATGCCACTCATTAAATTGCTAGGCAACTATAGCTCTTGTAACAATCTGAAAAATTTATCACTTATGATATTTATATGACTATTTCACTCATAAATTTATAAGCCAATCCAAATTCAGGATTCTACCTAGTTACCAAGTTTCGACAAAATACCGTCACAAAAAAAAATTCGGACCCTTTAAGCCAATAAGATGCTGTATTTTTAAAAGTGCGTTTTGATAAGCGAAATTTTTTTGGCGTTTTAAGATAGCATAGAAACATATTGTCAAAGTATGTATATTTTCAATGTTGTCAGTTTTTATTAAAAACGAGTCGATTCGGGCAGGAATCTATTTAAAACATTGAAGAAGCAATCTCAAATTTAACACCCCAAACCACAATAAAAAATTAATTATTACCTGACTTTTATTTTGGAAATAGCCTTTCGAATACCATTCGTGGTTAAAATTTATCCTGGCAAAATTTTCCGATTGCTTTACTCGAGCCTGTTGCTAATTTATCTCGTGTCATTGATTAAAAATCACTCGTTTGACAACTCGTGATTTTTTTGTCAATGTCACTCCATATATTGCTAGGCAACCAGCTCTCGTAACAATCTGGAAATTTTTTCGGGAAAATTTTCCACTTATAGCTGGTTTATAATAGATTTAATTTACAAATTTAGATTTACGAATTTACATTTATAAATATAAATTGTACATATCTGCTTTTACTGGTTCATGATGAATTTAAGAAATTTATGATTTAGAATTTACATTTAAAATAATATCACCATATTTTATATTCTAAATGTAAATTTGTAAATGCGTCCAATCATTTCACAGTATTTAAAAAAAATGATTTTGGCGTGGAAAATGACAGTTTCAAGTGACAGTTGAAACATTTTAATTTTGATTTGACAAATGGATTCTGAAAATATGGATATATTATTAATATTATCTGTAGAACAATACAGATTGATTATGATAAAAGTGATAAATATCATATAACTGTCATCTCAATTGTGTCAAACCACGTGACCCAATATAAGTTGATTAAGCATATTTCATATCTTTAAATTCTCTATAAACCAGCAAGGTATATCGTAAATTTCAAATCTAAATTTGTAAATCTAAATTTATAAATTAAATCCATCATAAACCAGCCATTATGATATTATATATGAAAATTTTACAAATATGCGAAATGCTGTTTACTAGTAGTTTACTTAAAATTAGTTTTTCTTGAAATATAAGATTTTTTTTGCAATTTTCATTATTACGAACTATGGACCAATACCTATAGCATATTTTATTATCTATAATAAATACATCGAATACATATAGCATATTTTATTATATATAATATCAAAAGTGGTAAATTTTTGCCGAATTTTTTTTTAATTATTACGAGAGCCGGTTGCATAGCAATTTATTGAGTGAAATTGACAAAAAAATTTTTGAATAATGTCACGAGATAAATTGGCAACAGGCTCGAGTAAAGCAATCGGAAAATTTTTCCACGATAAAATTTAACCACGAATGATATTCGGATGACTATTTCCAAAATAAAAATCAGGTAATCATTTATATATTTTTTTCTTGACAAAAATCTAATTTTTATTGTGTTTTTTTACGTTCTAAATAGATTCCTGTCCGAATCGACTCGTTTTTAATAAATACTGATAACAATAAAAATATACACTGTTTGACAGGTATGTAAACAATATGTTTTTAAAACGTCAAAAAATTTTCGCTTATCAAAACTCACTTATAAAAATACGACATCTTA